>JAODAH020017064.1:0-14412 GCA_027574865.2 Coproporus ventriculus | reverse complement strand
AAGATAGAATCTTTCATAAACCGACAAAGTGCCTTGTAATAAGTTATAGAAACGAAAAACAATCATAAAGCAACTTTCCGAAACCACCCTTCCCTGCCTATAGTAGACTTGAAATGGAATTGCCCATATGTTAACTGAAA
Source organism: Coproporus ventriculus (assembly GCA_027574865.2). Classification (NCBI taxonomy): domain Eukaryota; kingdom Metazoa; phylum Arthropoda; class Insecta; order Coleoptera; family Staphylinidae; genus Coproporus; species Coproporus ventriculus. Next base: position 14,272 of record JAODAH020017064.1, on the reverse strand, counting down.
ATTTGTAACTTTATCCACCCATCCGAATCTTTACAGCTGTAAATTCTACAGGAACAAAAGCAACGTAATGCATCAGTTTTGCAAAACATAAAATATGATATTCCCAGTTTAAAATATGTGCGGAGCAATTCAAACAAACTGTGATGCTATTATTGACACATGTTCATTCCACAGTACTAACTGTTTGCATGCTAAAATAGGCTTAGATTGCGGACAGTGAACTGCTACAAGCACATGCCAATAAATGGAACGGTGTTAGTCCCGCCTGAATAATTACAATCGCAAGTACCAGACTTGCATTTGCTAGTAAATCCAAGTAAACATTCGGGGTAATTAATAGGATGAAATGATGCGGGTTAAAATTGGGTAATATTTTATGCAGTAATTAACTCTTTTACAGTCAGATAATGTCTAGATGCAGATTGTTTCCGTAAGGGAGCTGCAAACAATATCTATTAATTCCACTGTCCCGGACGACCCTTGATAGGTTTGGGATTAACAGCTATCCTTGCAAATCCCGCTTGATTTACATCCTCTAAAATCAAATTAATTATACCATCCTGGTAGAAATCATTTTACGAAGCTGGATGATTATTCAAAACCTCATCTTGATCACACACATTCATCCTGTCGATATTCAAAACACAACTGGTAAATCTATAACATTCAATTTAACACGTTAACCGAGAGATAATCGATTCAGCCTAAACGATTAGGGATCTAATTATGAATGGATGATAAATTATATACAGAGGAGAATAAAATTTGAAATTAAAATGCAGTTTACACTTTATGATCAAAGTTAAAAACAACAGAAATATATTACGGAGATGTGGCTTGAATTTTACTAGACAAATGTGGGCCAGTTGTTGACAAACGAGACGTTATCAAATGTCCTAAACTATCTAGGTTTATATAATTTCGCTTACGTCGTATGCAGTACATGCAATTGCAACTTGGTTACTCGGCAAATTACTAATGAATGTTACTTTGATGTATGCAGTTTACCCACTTTACACTTAAATGCCTTAAGCACTTTTCATTTAGTTTTAAACTAAAACTTATTGAACTAGAATATTTGCATCAACTTTAATCAATTGTTAAAATAAATAAAATAGGAATCATATTTCTAATATTATTAAGATTATAAAACTTTTAAAATGAATTTTTAATCAAATCAATTTTTTATTTTCATTTCCTTAAAATGCTATTTAATTTTTTTTTTTATAAAAGGCTTTCACAGATCTCATTTTTTATTTTAAAAATTTTTAATACAATTGTATATACCGAACCTTTTAAACTCAACTCTTTCATAATCCCCTCTTCTCATCGTATTTTCTAAAAGACGAGTCCTGTTTTCCATTTAAGTTCATAAATAAAAGACGTCCTTTGATGTATATAATATAATTATACAGAAAATATAATAACAAGAAGGTAGATATCTCTCCCGCTCAGGAAAATAATAATTAAATATTAATAATTAACTTTTAGATCAGGCGGAAGCACCCATGTAAAATGTTAATATTAAATAACCATTAAGATAAAAAAATTGCAAATGATGAAAATTATATAAGGCGATTAGTGGAGGTTTGAGCCAAGGCAAAGGTTTTGTTTTGTTATCAATTCAAAATACGATACTATTTAAGTCATTATAAAGCTGCTTTAGTCCTGCCGCAATGTAAGATCCGTGAGAACTTTAGTACACATTCAAGGGATCTTCTCTTAAAATAAATATAGACACCTTTAAGAAGCAAAACAAATTTGTAAATTAGAAATGTTTACTTTCATGTTCTTGTTTACAGTTTTAAAATTGGTTAAAAGTTTTTGATAGAATAATATTTATGTCATATTTGTTAATATTTGTATTAATTAGTAATTTCCAGGATAATTAATTTAATGTTACTTACTTGGATGTAGTTAAAATTATTATTTGTTTATTAATTTGAAAATGTTTCTAGGGATTTAATTGTATTCAAAATATGTAGAATAATTTCTAAACTTTAATAATTACCAGAATAACATGTTTATTTCTAGAAGGAAATATATAAACAAAACCCCCGCAAATGTAAAATAAGGAAGACCTAAAAGGGTTTCGTTGAATTTGAGTGGATTATCCCCTTAGCAAAAATACAATTATTATTTATTTTCGGCCGATTTTTTTCGCTCTCTAAAAACATAAGTGTCAATAATATTACTTTATATGAAGCAAGTTGATTTCTACGTGCTTTATTTAATCACTTTTAATTATTCAAGACGATTTATCAAACTGCAGTGTACATTGCTCCAGTTTCCTTGACAATAAATTCCTATTATGCTTCCCAAGATATCACATAATTACATAACCGAAATAGTAAGTGACGTGTGTTCGTATTTAGGAAATATCCAACCCACATACTTCTTCCCTTCATAATAAAGTATCATTAATTTGCAAGTAGGAGCGATATGTTATTCAGAGTGATAGATGAACATCTAGTGGTCCTACGATCAATATAAGGGAAGTGTTAATGGGGTGAATCTTTCGAAATTAATCAAGGAGTTAAGGAAGGATGTATAATGTCACCATGTTGAACATTTTATGGAGCAGAGAAGGCGGATTTGTGGAAATAATGCCCCCCCAACATATGTTTTTATGTTGTAAATGATTGATCAAATGAATGGAGCGTGGAAAAAGAAGCATTCTATTCCAGATATGAAGGGGGAATAAGGTTTTAGTGTTTGTGTATCACTTTACTTAGATGCAATAGTTATGAATGAAATCTGTCTGAAGTAGTAAGGGTGGTGACAGTGATGTATGATGGTGAATGTTCTATGGGACTGAAATGTTTGCAGTTCCAAAAGGAATACTTGCGGGAAAACAATGATCACGAATAAGGGCGCATTGATGAATGCACGTTCTGGTTCGGAGTTGGTTAAGCGGTTAAAAGCATGTTGAACCGATAAATCTGATCATGGTTTAATCATTTCCGTTACACATATCAAAAAATTAATTGGATTAATTTAAAGGTGGATATTTTTGTGATAAAACAAAGGTAGGGACAAGTTTCTAGCAAAAATGTAGTTAATTTATTCGAAACTGTCCAACGTTTCGACAGTGTAATAAACGTGAAGGCTACCTCGGTGATTTATTGTTTGAAATCGCCCCCATTGTTTGATGAATTGAAAGAGTATAACAAGTAAAGTAACCGGTTTACAATGAAAAATTCCACACAATTTTTGCATAATTCTCATTTCCGTATTGAAATACAACTAAAATATTTCTAAATTCATTTTTAATAATTAATTTCTTAAGATAATATTGAAGGTAATATCTTTTCTAATTAACTGCTTGCAATAATAAAAATAAATAGGAGAAAAAAAAATGATCCAGAATTAATTTAATCTCTAAAAGTCTTAAGGAAAGTAAAAGTTAAATTCGCTTTTTCATAAGGAAATATCGTTTTAATAAAAACGTCATGCTTAATTAAAATGTGCCACTAAACGATATTTAAATTAAGCGCTATATAAATTCTGTCAATTCCAATCATTTATTGATTAAAGTTTTCTTCGGACCGTAAAGATAATGAAAAATACTTTTAGATATTCAATTTATTCCAAGATAATTCACAATCTTTCAAAAGTATCAATTCCTGTCTGAACAATTTATGAAAATTTGTGAGATGTATTACAGTGAGCAATGTAGCAGAAAAAAAAACTTGAGTCGCACCATATTTTGTACGATGTCACAAAAAAGTATCTCCAGGGATTGCGCACTTGGACAGGTATAAGATAACCAATTTCAAAACAAAAGCAATAACTTATGAGGGTGTTGCGCAAAAAGAGTAGATTGCGTTTAATAAATTTTCATACTTTTGAACGCAATATGCACTGAATGTTTCATATCTTATTCTAGAAAAGTTTTCTTGTTGCATTTAAAATCGCTATGAATGAAAATTGGGTTTTCTATGAATAAGATAAAGCAAAATTTTATTCTGTCAAATAAATAAAAATTAAGCCAAGCTAAGACTTCATTTATACATAGGTGCTCCATTCTTTCCTCATCAAAATGACGAAACATTAATTTCGGAGGATTTATTTTCTATCTTTAGGACAATGAAACAATTATTTTTAAAAAGAAAGTTGACATTTTAGCTGATTTTGTGTGATATGTGTGAAAATTATTTTTTTAATAATACCAAGCAAAAATTTTAGCGGTTACAAGAAATCTAAAAAATATTTAATGAAAACTGTTTTTATTCAATTTAATTCTTAACCGATTCAACTTTTTCTTTCTTTCTTTCATCATCGGCTAAGTTAAATAAAAGTTTTTCCTGCATACATAAAACTAATGGTAATACTCGGCAGCTTATTGTTATTAAAGTTGCAAAGGAAAATGTAATTCCTGAACTTTGCCTAGAATAAAAAGGAAAGATCGTAAAACGCATTATAGCGGAGTTATTAAATTTTGTTAGTAATTTACATGCGAATAATGCATGGAGAAAGTTGTACGTTAGAGAAGCACATCACTTTTTTTAATAGCTCCATCTCTATGGTATCCTCGCAGGTTTCGCCTGAAACCGTCTGGTCCTCAATCACGCCCGTATGCACTTGTTTAGCACTCGTATAATAAATCATCATTCATCCCAAGGCAAATAAACTCACCAAACGAGAGTTATCATCCGTTGCCCCGGGCTACAGCACTACGCGTAAAAATCATCACGTGAAAATGTCGATTTATTTCTGAATTTATGAATACAAAACTTGCTTTGATAAATTAATTAATACTGGAACACCATTCAATCATCTCCTTTTACTTGTCAAATGATATGAATATTTTAATTTCGATCGTTTTCTTTTCACAAATGAATTATGGAACGAAATAATATTTATCCCGAAGCATCCACCATAAAACAACAATTAATTTAAAAAAATTTATTACTTTTAGTTTCTTTTAAACTTGAGTAATATATTTTCAATTTATTAAATGTTAAAGAAAAGTAAAAAAAACAATATTAAAATTATATCAAGTAAATCTGAGCTGAGTACAACAAGGTTCCTCTAACAAATAAATATTTAGATTTACACAGTAATATTTTGTATTAACGTTATAACAATAAAATGAATATCATCACCTGCGGCTTATTTATAAAAGTAATTTATTACATATTTTCTTTTCAAAATAATATACTCTTTAAAATATTCCGGCATAAATTACGCAAAATAAAAAATGTAAAAAAAAATTTTTTTCAATTCGTTGCGATTTAAATTTTTTAACTTAATCCCTATTAAAATAGCCACCGACAAAATAAATCTCGAACGCTTAACGCCCTTTCGTTTTTCACCCTCAGGTCACACCGAAAGTACTCTCACACTCTCCAAACATAAACTATATTTAACGAGTATCCACCCTAATAGATTTCATAAATAATGGAGCGTAACGGAGATACTCTTTTCGATTCTATAAATTAATAAATAAAGTACAAAGTACGAATCAAATTCGAAATAAAATATAATTCTAATTAAAGTTAGCTCGAGATATCTCAAGGGAATGTTTATTTAGGAAAAACTAATTTCGGTTTGCTATAAGGAACTCCCGCTTTGTAGTGATTAAACACATTTTTACCCTTGCGTAGATGTAATGGGACTATTTCTTTTCCCCTGAAACTATATTAATTATGTCTTGGGATGTTCTTTAACTTGTAATTCTATCCTTATTTCAAAATGTACACTCTAATACAGATTTGGAGTTTAAAAAAATAAACTTGCTACATCTATTCATGTCTTTCAAAATATTTTTCCATTAATTTCTATCTTTACATTAATGCTTTATTTATAAAATATAAAGCTACTTACTATATTAAATATTTTTTAAAATAATAATTCTTCTTTTTTAATAATTAAATGTAGTTTTTACATTAGTATTTAGCTAAAGAGCAATATTAAAAGCGCTTCAATCATAAAATATAAAATCTTCTTAATATTTTCATATAATAAGGATTAATTTCATTTCCGCATTCTGCATTTTACAGTAGCATTAAAATTCCACAAATATCCCTAAGGAAGTGCATGTTTACTTCCGTGTTAACAACTACGTCCTTAGTACTTCGAATACCCTTTTGAAAATACCGACGTTTGCTAATAAGACAACATAAATCCCTTTGTAATAAATTAATCTACTAAGCTAATTCCTTTATAAATAAAAATATCAAAGGGCAGAAATTTATGAATATTACATTTTGCGTGTGTTGTACATATGGTAATCCACCTGTTAAGTGAGATCGGTTTCAGTGATAAGTAACACACACACCTATTCAAAGTTCTAACTACTTGTAATATTATCACAGCATGAAAATTGATTCCAAAATTTGTTAGCATCTAAAATTCCATTTAACTTTAAACATTTCATAAATCATAGATGTAATTGAAATGATTAAATCTAATCTTCTCTTCTATACATAAAAGGAGTAGAAAAGCTTAGCCCCCTGGTCGCCTAAGGATATGTCGATGAAGAAACAATATCATTAAATTTTATGAAGCCCAGCAGTACAAGGAGAGAGGATAATAAGAGTTTATATGGATGTTTTTGTTTTTTTTTTCGCAAAGTGAGCGAGTAGCCTCACTGCGGCTACTGTGATTGGTGCGTTTCACGTAGGTTTCATTGCATACGTCATCAGCTCCAAGTTACTTCGTTGCATTTCATGTTTTGGAACAAAATCAATGCAAAATATCGCATTACACCATATTTGTGTCTCTATCTTCAGCGCTGGCCTCTCATTGCGTTCTGCTATACCCTTGCTTAAAGCAGTTCTAACATCATCAGCCTGTCGCCTCTCAAGCACTAGACTCTCGCCGCGTACTACTCTTACCCTAAGGCGTTGAAATTAGTAGTCAAAAATTTGTCCACATGACATTGTGACGTCAGATTTGTTCTCAGTGACCCAAAAAAGCATCGAAAAACATGGGTTTGGTTCTGGAAACTTTTTTGTGGGCCTAAATTCATTAATTCTATTAAAAAATAATAAATAGAAACTGCATAAAATAAATTATTGTGTAAATCATATTTTTATTAAGTTTTAAGTAATACTGTGCATTTTATGATGACATCCTCCTCCATTTACTTTATTAACGTTATTTTTAACCTTCGTTTCTCTATCTTTCTAATTTTTTTTCTAACTCCACCAAACGCTCATCGATTTTATATCAAGGAAATATTAAGATTTCTTCTAAAGACTTTTCTTTTTTCATTTCTACTTCTGTAGACCACTCATGATAGTAAAAAAGGGTACGTTAGGGATTTTTACGTACACGATTTTTTTTAGAAGATTCTCCTTACAGTGGACCCAAAATTAAACGTGTAGTGAGGTGGAAGAATGTTTGTGAAAGCCACACCCTTCCTGAATACAAATGTTTAAACCTCATTTCGATGTTCCTAATAGTGTCGGCGTGAGTGCGATTTTAATGAAGCTCTGGAAACAACCAAAAACCGAGAAAAATCCAAGCGGTATTATGCACGGGAACATCATTCGCTCTAACATTCCTACTGCTAACCGTGATGGATAGAGGGGAATGTAGCTATTTATCACACTAAATGTTACTACTCGCATTTTACTCGGATATTTTCCGTACAGTATCACCTTACCAATGACAAATTTGTTGTTAAAAATTCATCCGGCGCTTTTTACAAAATTAAATACGGAATGTACTGGAATATATTTCTATCGATTTGTTTGTATATTTTATTCAGAACGGTAAATCTTGACACGAGTGCTTGGATTTTTCCCAAATTGTGCCACCGCACGAATTGCATAATAAATTCAATTATCATCTCTTTCAAAGATATAAAGGACACTTTAAGCTGCTTAAAATAAATTATATGTTATTTTTTTTAACCCAAGAGACAATATGTCTCACAAATAGGAAAATTAGAGTTGACGGTAATGAGTATACACAACGTAAGAATTAGTTTTAAACAGTAAAATATTTATTTAATACATGACAATATAAATTAACATTCAAAGAGCAAAGATTATGAAGTAAGAGACTTGCTAGGAAAATTTCGTTAGATTGTTTCTTAGAAAGTAACAATAAAATTTACAAGCAGAATTAAAATCGAATATTTTCAACAGATTAGTGTCAAATTATTGATGAATGTAATTAGTAAGTATAAATTCAAACCATCATGTTTAAAGCTAATGAAGCTTTTAAACTGACATATTTGATTTGCATTTAGCTACTAGATAATTAGGCGTTGGAAAAGCAATTAATTTGTTCGCAACCTTTTAACATATATAATTTTAATTAAAGCTAATTTAAATGTTTACTTATAGGTTTTAAGCTGTACTAATTAGAATAAATAGAAGTAGAGTATGTAAAGCAGCATTGGCAATTTAAACCATTTGTTGTATTCAAATGAAAACAGTTTCAAATATTTACATTACACGCTTTTCACAACAAAAATTGAATTCAAGATTAAATTGTAGTTTAATAAATAATAATGCAACTGAAATCAATTAGTTTAATTAAACAATTTATTTAAAAGTGTTTACTTTGAGTCTTTGTATCAATCTGAAAAATTGGGTTAAGTAGATATCAATTCTAAAGGAAATATATGTTTCCCCCACACGACAGATCAAAGTGTTAAATGTGTGGTTTAAAACGTTTCGAAACTTCAAAGTTCTAACGAGCTAGGAAGTTTTCACGTAAATAAAATATTAAGACCATCAATAATAATTTTCCCCATAACAGAATGCTTATTAATGATGAGATCATTGAATGCATGAACTAAATTACCATATTAATTAATTAAAATTGTTTGCGCATACATTATTCTATTATTTAAAAAATTAAAATGAAGCTTTATATTGGAATGAATGCTACGGATGGAATTGTTGTAAATATTTATTTGAATGCGGTGGCTAAATAGGTGTTATATAGCATAAAATAATCAGATTTCGATATAAATCTGTAATGTATACATGCAGCATTATTGATTTAAACTCAACACTATTGGAAATTGAGCGTAGTAAAGCGTTGGCATCTGGTGCAAAAAAATTGAACTAGAAACGTGAAGATTACAAGGAGCTTGATGCATTCACAAAGAGAGAAAATTTTCATCGTGAAGAAATTCGATGTCATATTTTTATATAATGTATGCGTGTCATGTTTCATCATTGCCTACCTAACTAATATCGGTGTGGTGATTTTTTATTATTGACTGACGTGATAACCGGGACGTTAGAGGTTTATTTTTGCGGTAGGTGTTGTCGGAACGGAAAAATATGGTATTAAAGGTAGAATGTGTCAGATCGTAACGTAGTAACTAACTGCAACATTCTTCGGACATTAATCACGTCAAGTGTGCCGCCCCATGCAGCTTCAGTCTTTATTCTTTATAACCTAGCACTTGCTTGCAATAAAATTCTCTATATAGCAATGGAGTATTATAAGTATACTTAAAAATATTATAAAATTATTAAATGTTTAAAACGTAATAAATATATACAGGGATGTTTTATTAGAATACAATAATTCCATTATTTTTTGTCAAATTAAATATTTCTGTAACTAAACTAAAATAAAAATGTTTGCTCAATACGTATTTTATAAGCTAAGCTTCCATCCTCAGTAGCACTTTGAAACAATTCGAATCAATAGTATTTTTACCGTTTTAAATTTATCTGAATCGCAGTTCAAGGTTAAAGGTTATACGCACTGATTTTTTACGCGGCAACAACAGAATTTAAAATGCTAGTAACATCATATCAATTTTTCAGTACAAAATTATATTCTACAATATGTAAACACAAATAATTTCAATATTTTATTAAAACATTATTTGCCCCGATTTTCATTACGCACAATAAATACTTCATATTCTAGTTACATTTATTTAACCACCCTCAGGTTATTGCAATATTTGCATTGCGAAATAACAAAATCCCACAAATTTATGGATCATTTAGTTCATACCTTCAGGCAAGAATATGTTTATTTTATTAATAAAATAATTAATGAAAGAGACCACGTACCTACATGTGGTTATAAAGCTAAGAGCACACTTATTGTTTAGAATTATATAATAGCAGATTAAATTAACGACACCTATAAAAAGAATTTTACTTACGAGTAGAAATGATTACATATAAAAGGCTCAGCGTTGAGTGCAATTCTATGAGTGCGTATTACTTTACAAGGCAAGTTGCCTACTTTACTTTTTCTATAATCAGGTTCACATTCTTAACAGACATATATCGCACTATTTCTTAAAGAATCGACCATAAATTACATAATTTGTATAAAATTTTCGGTGAAAATTTTCAATATTTTTATATTAATCTGCAAACAAATCCTTGGTGATTAATATTTAGCATTAAAACGGTTATGAAATTACAGTAGTTATTTTACGGCGCCACAATTTAAATAATTATAGATTTTATGACTTACTTGGTATTTTATTATGCGCTTTATTAAAATTTTATTAATCATAATAAAAAAAAATTTCATTAAATAGAATTTTATATTTCATACAAAAATCAATTAATAAAACAACAACTCGTATTTCATTTTATATTTAAGGTACAGCGAGGGATTTGCAAAATGTGAGTTGGTTATTTATTGCAATTTCTAATTCCAATAGGCCGATGTGGCTATAAAACGTTATTTGAAAGTTGATTCTAGGGTTGTGTTTTCTACAGTTTCCATAAATAAGGGGTCACGAGTTCGAGTGAATATGAGGGTAGTAAATATCGATAGAAAAGGGTCTTAAGAAGCTTGTTCCTACAACTTTCCTTCGAAAGGGTGTAATTTAAAAGCGTTTCTTAACGGGAAATGTGCGTTATTTTCTGAGTTTGCCTTATTAATTAGTCTGTACGTAATTAGATTTTTAAGTGGTTTTGTAAAATTTTTCGAGCGAGTGGGAATACTCGTTATAAATGGAGTATTTATATTGACATTTTGTAACGCTACCTTTGGCAGACGTAATTTAGCTTCAAACTCGATGTTTTCCCTTTGGGTTTACTTTTGTCATCGCATCTACATTTTCATGTTTTTGATTACAAAATCCAATTACCGAATTCATCTTTTTTTTTCCCCCGTTGAAATATTCAATAAGTGTATTTTTCCGCCGGTATTTTACAAATTAAATTATTATGCAGGTAATTTTTCTACCTTGTTGAATATATTTTTTTCTGTAAATTAGTTTTTTAATAAAATTTTGTTTTAGTCAAATTAATATGCAAAAATATTTTTTTTTCCTCAATGTATTCCATAAAATTAACACAAATTCTCTATATAAATTAACAACTGGAATTTATACTGTTTTTTTGTTTTTTGAAAAAAATTATTACTTTTAAATGCCTTTCCATCGTTTTTCAAAAAATACAAATGATTTTGTGCTAACGATAAAAAAAACTTTCTAACTTAATTAAATTAAATATTAACATAACAATGATTAAACTTATAAATTAAATAATGAAACTGTAATTTCTATTTAATACACTTGAACTACTTTTATCTTTACTGTAATATTTATACGAGATTCGTGGCTTTAATGGTATCTCGTACTTGCAATAAAACATCAAACCAACTCGTCTAACATTACAACGAAATTGTATGTAACTCTGCAAATCAAAGTTCGAAACTGAATTTCCCAACCATTTTGTGGTTGATGAAATTGTTTACTCTACTTTGCAATAATAAATGCTATCATATTTTTATTCAATTTCCCAATATAAATAAATAAGATGTTTGGAATAATTTTTTTTGTTTTTAATAAATAAGGATTTTTCTATCGAAAAAAATATATGGTTGTATTCTTGGCGAAATGCAATATTGTTAGTCTGAGGTTAAGAAATATATAACTCTATAAAAAAGGGTGACCAAGCTGAAGAAAAAGGTACTCTAACTATCTTAATCAAACATATTACGATATTTATCTTGTTGTCGTGATATAAGTTGTAGAGATGTCAAATAAGGATTATTATTAAGGTAAGACCCAACTAAATGAAAAGAGTAAACAATGACACATGGGAAAAGATAAGATAACTACAGCTTCCTTTATATAACAAGAAGGGTGAAAAATTATGGTTTTCAACTTCTAACTTATGTAACTTAATATAAAAGAACTGAAAACTTGTAATCAAAAGAAATATCGACGATTGCGTGAAAGAACAAAGATAAATATTGGGGTCGAAATTAAAACTGAACGTGAAGAGTTATGAATGATTTCAGCAATGTGATATGCAAGTCGTAAGGCGCCTAAAGCACTGATCATAAGATATCTTGTAACACCGAGAATTTCAATTCAATACTTGAATCGTTTATATAGAATGGATGGAATGGTTGCTGATTTCGTATTCGTAAAGAATTTATCTTGGAACAGAAAGTTATAAATCTGTTAAATTTTTTTTGATCAATTTTAAAACAAAATATGGAATTTACTATTTTCCATCTACTATTTAAAAATTCATGTGCCAAAACATTTTAAATATTACATACAATTTCAATGGATTTAAAGTGGTAATAGTATTATAAATCCATGTCCACCATGAATAGCTATAAAATAACAAAATGCAGAATTGATTCTCTAGGGGTAAAGGGGGCGTAAGCGGCCTAAAAAGCGTCCAGGCTTCAACCGCGTTGAAGTACCCACTTGACAAAGTGCGACGGTAAATTTTGAATGGCACTCAATTGGTTTTATCAAGACTGTGCATGGCATAATAATTTGATTTAGATTTAAACATAAATTTCAAGTTAAGTCTGAATATTTCAGTAGAAGTGTTACACACTTCAAAAAAAATATAACCAGAAATAGAAATATAACGGAAATTGTTCACGCACACGTACATGGAAAAAGTTATAAACGCGCGGCTTATTCTCAGATTTATTCCAAGTTTGGTTTGAATATAACTTGGCAAATTCAAGTATTGTTAGAGAAAGTTTAATAACACTAGGGAATTTAAATGTCAGCGCAATGTAACAAAACCCAAAGAATCATTTATTTCTATAAAAATATAAATTTTATTAGGAAAAGGAAGTTAACGATTTATTATCTATATTCAACATTTTAGAGCAACAACTGAGTATTCTGAAAGATATAATTTTGTTAAAAATACATATATTATAGTAAATTTTGATTAAAAATTTTAAAAAATGAAATTGAAGCAGAAACGAAAAATAATTGGGAATGTCGATCCAATGGTAGTTATTTACAGTATCAACAAAATATAACTATAGGCGTTCGCTGTCATACTATGGAAACTAATAAATCACAATAAACAACCAGTTTTCCTAAAACAAACAAACCACTGTTTACAGTGTGCATTAAAATTTTAAAAGTCAATGAAATGGAAAGAAATGTATTAACTTTAGTGCTTCAACATTATATGAAATTGTATTACCAGTTTTCACATTTTTTCCACGTGACATTTATATATTATATTTGAATTTTATTGAAAAAGCCGGTTGACCTGAAAAAAATTTATATGAGACCCTTTCCGAAGAGAAAAATAGCTGAACCGGAGATTCCGGATCAAAATGACATCAGCCGCCTTGCAATAATAGTGGTAGTAACAATAAATTTTAGGTTCACTTCAATAATTTCAAATAGAATTTAATTAATTTGGTTAAATTTACTAAAAAGCTATTAGTCACGACTAACTCTTGTAATTTAGATGATCGATTAAGATTTTAGCTCGGATTATGTTCCAAGTTTAATTTCAATGTCATTATTTATGTTAAAAATATTGCTGCGATATTACTAAAGAAGCGGAGGGACAAAGAGGCCCCCGAGAGACATTTTACCTTTCAAGAAATTTTAAATAATCTTTATTTTAAAATATTGTTTTTATATAAAAACTTTTGCTCTATTTAAAATAAATCAAAACTTATAGAATCAGCCCCTCTCGTATTTTTCTTTTTTTTTTAATTTCCAAAAATAAAGTTTTAATTTAAATATTTTTATTGCAACTAAAGAATGTCAAAAGGTGATACATTTATCATATCTGAAAAATCATTAATATTACTTTATGTACGTATTTTGAAATATGCATACTCTATATGGAAAATGTTTTCAGTAATAATTTATAAAATATTTAGATCGGAATGGTAAAATAATGCATTTATTATTCATTGCAATCTCTATTTTAGAGCATTATTAACATTATTGCTGCCTGCAATTATTAAACATTTTCATTAAAATGAATTCATAATACCATAAAATTTATTTATATTGCAAATATTTTATAATTAAATAAGTAATTTTTATAATTCACGCTATTGGAAAGAGAGAAAAATTATT
>JAODAH020017060.1:0-30579 GCA_027574865.2 Coproporus ventriculus | reverse complement strand
CCACCTTTGATCTTTTCAATAATGGATTATTTTTGGCACAAAAACACATATAGAAAACGGATCATATTTTATTGATACTCGCATAAATGATAAATAATAAAACGAGCGGAGGGGCGGGATGAAAAGGGGAAGTTTACAAAAAAAGAAAATAATAATAATAAAAAGCGTTTCTATTAATATTTCGATCACATCCCCGAATTGAGGCTTTTACATAACAGGTTATAAAAATAAAAAAAAAGAAATAAAAAAATTCGTAGGTTTTCCATGCACGTGTGTTTGTATACGTAGGCGGTTATTAATGAAAATCGAATTTTATTTGATCTAATCAATGATCAAATGAATGGGGTGAGAGGAAAGGTGCAGACTACTAACGAATCAATTCATTACAAATTTTTTTCGTGGAGTTATTGCAAAATAATTATCGTGTTCGTGTGTATTCGTGTAGTTTCGTACATTTTCGGTAGAAAAGCACGAATTTACGCGCTGAAAGCTCGCAGTCTGCGCTTATCATTGTGAGTTAACGGACCTGTTACGGTTTAAGTGAGCGTGCGGGAAGAAGGGTGCACGGAATAGAATATATAATTTAAAAAAATTAAAACAAAATAAAAACAATTTAAATGTGAAAAAAAATTAAAAATAAAATTGAAAAAATTAATTTGGATTTTGTACACCAGGTGGATATAATTAAGGTAAGGGATGAATTTTTATAATAATCCAACCCTTAATTGCAGATTTACGTGGGATTGGGTGATTAATTCATTGCATCTCTAATATGCGCGCGCGCACACTCTGTTAATTATTTCTTCTCTAGATAGCAATTCTTAATTTTGTTTTGAATTGTTAAAATTTTTATTTTCATTTCACTTTTATTTTTCATTTATTATTTTTTTAATTTCTCTGAATACTTCTTCATTTTTTTTTTCTAAATTTCTTTATTTCTTATTTTTTATTATTTCTTTTTAATTTTCAAAAATTTTGATTTTTTTTAATCTTCCAATTTTCCTAATTTAACTAATTACCAGATTTAATCTGAAGATTTAATTAATTAAATTTCTCGTTGCGTTTTTTTTTTTCTACGAGCCACACAACTTTTTTATGTTTAATTAGTTTCAAGTGTAAGTGGGGGTTTTGGTGGAAAGGATTATTAAGTAAAATTATATAATTAAAGTTTAACGATTTATTTAGGGGTGGGGGTAATTACGTTGCTCTGATTAATCCATTTAAATCCCTTTAAAGCATGTCAGGAACTAATCGGTTAAGAAGATGCATTTCCTGATTAGACAAATGATTTGTTTGGTGGCTATAAACAGTTTTAGGGGTTGAATTTTGTTTTAATTGTTTGGTAGCAATTTAATTGTATCTTACAATTTAAATTTATATTTTTCATTTTATTTTACAATTTTTTTATTTTAGGTTTTTCAAATTTCTAATTTAATTTTCCAAGAAAAAATTATAATATACATAATATAATATGTCATAGTATCAAAAAATCAAAGAAGGCTATAAAAATAAAGAATTAATTGTATTTTTCACTACCTACCCTATAAAATATAAATTTCGTTGCTTTCTGGTCTAATTCTCATAATGATCCCAAAGATGGAGTAACAAATGAATTCGAAACAAAAGGGATATAATAAATAAATTGAAGAACCTTAATTCAAGCAACCACTTTCGTCCCCGTTCCGCTTTGTTTATTCCTCGTTACTCGCATTGCGACAGACACTTTTTGTATTGTTGTACGAAAATTCCCCATCCCCCTAAAAACGTCAACTTCAAGTTAAAGCAATTCGCAATAGGAATGATAAGTGTATAATAAAACAAGACGCTCACTGCTCACATTTTAAACTCACAGATTTATGTCCTAATTAAGTTAAAGGAGTTCCACAGGACTTTTCTTGTAAATAAACTATCAGCTACTTGTGTGCTGAATTTAATTTCACACAAGGAAGATATTAAATTTTAAATGTAGAGTTGGGGAAGGGGGTGCACTACGATTTTATTATGCAGAATTTATATTCAGAATTATACTTGAGTGAATTTTACACGTAAGTAAGCTGGGGATTTCACTTCCGGTCAGTGAACAATCCTTTAAAAAGATTATTACTGCCTTGTTTAGCTGCTACTACAACAACCAGTGCACTAAACTATCTTGGATTTTTAAGTTTTCTTTTTATCAAAAGCAAAAAGATGCTACATGTTTGTTGTTGAATGTAATTAGTAAAAGTACGAAGAGCAAGCTATAAATATTTGATGTATCTGTAGATCATTTCTGTTACAAAATGCATCACAATCAATCCAACAACTGAAATCAAGAACTGATTTATGTTATAAATGAAACCATTACTCCATGTCTCATCTCTCATCTATAGAAATGTAATTGAGCAACCCCCAAACATAAACGTAAACATGAATTTTTTATAGAATCAATAAATTTAATTATTCCACCCCTTATTTTATTTTTTTTTAACTAAAGAAAAAAGGGCAAAAAAAGGTGAGCGTGCGCTCATTTCATTTACACCTTGTATTCGCAGACGGGCCACCCTCACACTAATTCATCATTGTCATATCCCGGATTATAATTGATTGCATCCCCACCAACCCTTAATTGGTAGTTCATATAACATTTTTCAACCCAAAAATCATCCGATCAAATCACAAACATTTCATTCATCAAAATTAAAAAAAAAACAGTTGAGAATGGTTAAATGCCAAAACAAACTTGAAAATAAAGCAGATATGGAAGGGGGTAACAATTTTCCTTCTCATCCCCTCCACTCTGTGAACATTTTAAAATGGTTACGGGATTCATTTAATTTTTATAGGTTAGCATACATTAACAACAAGAGTTTCATTACCAAGCTGTCGAGGATGACGGATAATATAACCTTGCCGCTATCTAGATCATTATTACAAAAAAATAATTTATTAGAAATCGTATTTTCTATTTTCTCGTTTAAATCAGACGGACACTTTCTATAGGTCCAAGTTCAAAAATCCAATCCAATCCAAATTATCATTTTCCATGAAAATGTTTTCCTACCCGTAGAATTAATTTCTAATTAAAAAAAATACAATTTGCTATTTATTGTTTAAATTTATTTCCTTAAAATTAAAATGCCATCCCGGCGCATCCGCCATTATTGCAAACAACATCGTGTAAAACGATTGAATTGAGTTCAACCCTCCTGATTTCGTATGCACTCTTCATACCCTTACGATAAGGGATTTAACCTCTAACATGCATGATTACTTTATACTCGTGACTTTTATTTTTAAATGATAAAAACCGTTCTAACCGACGGCTTTCCTAGATGCGGATGGAATTTTAAAATGTTTCGCCGATAAAATCCGTATCATACAAGTTTATTCTGAATGGCACCCCTGTGCTCACACTCCCCCATCTCTTCAGATAAAAAATATTCTATATAAACATAAATATGATAGACCTGAATCCCCGAACTAACCGCTTTGTATCGATAGTTTGAATATAACATCCATTAATATTCTAATAATCTTGATATGGTTCAATACGAACTGATTAGAATCTTAATATAAATGGGGTGGTTTACTGCTTTAGATAAGGATGATGCTATTAACATTTTCTTCTGGTTTCAATAATAATTTGTTTTATTAATTATTTTTTTTTTTATAAAAATCCGCGTTGAAAAGTTTCCAGAAATATTAAAAAAAATTTTTCGTGGTCCGCCGAACTTTTTCATCCCCCTTTTCTTCCAAGATAAATAATTGTTTTTTAATCTTTGAGTGTTATTAAAATATGGTTTTTTAAATGTTCAAGGGAGTGCCGCGATAAATCTTTAGGGGTGAATGAATAAAAGGGGGAAGGTAACCGTATTGGATCGTATTATGTGCTCACAAAATAACAATTTTACGCTTTTATTTACTCTCGAACTGCTTTGAATAAAAGAGAGAAAGAGGGGGAGGGGGTGAAAAAAATACACACCTTAACAATAGTAGCCCTTTAAAATAGATTGACATGATTTTCACCTTAAACATCATGAATGAATAAGTTTGTTGTGTGCTGTTCCTGATTCAATTTGATTTGTGTGTGTGAGAAACGTTTTACCTTAATAAATTGAGTAGTAACCATCCCCTTCTATAAAAGGGGATGATTATTATGCGAGGATGGTTAATTTTGTCCTCTGGCTGTGTTTATATGTGCGCGCGCGCTTTTTTTTATTTATTTTTGTCTCTTGAACCGAGTTATATCATGCAAGGGTGGTTTTGCGTGTTTTTAGTTAGAAAGGAACAAAAGTTGAAACATCCGTAATGGAACAGGATGAGGCAATGTTGTTGCAAAATTCCGACTAATTACTTAGCAGATTGTCGTTGCATTTATTTCTATGTACAAAACGAAACTTTTTACATTTTCAGAATTATTAAAAACTTTAAATGGCAAACACACATCTTATTTTTTTTTTTAATTAAAAGAAAATTTAAAAAAATTCTGATATCATGAGAATTAAGTGATAAAGAATTGTTTACAAGATAAATTTATCTAGAATTAAAGAAATAATATTTTAAAATGAATGACCCGGCGCTTCCACCATAACACTTGAACTTCGTTTCAAAATATTAATAGGATGAAATTTAAAATTGTCATGTGAGATCAATTTAGATTATTTTTTTAAGTTAAAAATTAAAATATTACATCATATTAAATTTATAATAATGCAATTTAAAAGTTTGATGTGTATAACATAGAGCAACAACACCGATGTTTAACTTTAAACACTGACCAGACATAATCGCAATTGAGTTATGAGAAAAGTTTTCATCGGTTGAGAGTGTGAGGAGGGTGTAGGTTCAGCTTTGATCATGAAAATTGATGACGTAGATCTAATTTAGTGTGTAACTGGCTGAAGTATCCGTCAAGAGCGTTCGTCTGAAGGGACTGTGGACAACTCGCTTTGAAGTCTGTTAACCAATAAAGAGATCTACCACACTTTTACTATACCGCAGAGTGCACATACACCCCCTCTTCCCCCTCCTAAACACACATACACACACATATACACAGGTGCTTTTATGAAAATCATGTACCCGGGTAAAAGCTCTTTTAAATATTTAACAATCGACCCAGAACTAAAATATAACCTCGATGGTATATTGTGCCACTTTAAAACGGCTATTCCGTTTGATTACTGTCATCAAGGGTAATCCACCCTTCTTCAAAATCGCTGCACGTACCGACAATGTTGGAATATTATTCGTTAATAATTCCTCTAAAATATTAAATCGTTCAGACATGTTTAGAATCAAAAAATATTTCATTCTTAAAATTTTTTAATTTAAATGAAGTTGAATGTAACGCAAGTGGTAAGAAGATATGAGGGAATAAAATAAAAATAAAATATGTAGGAAACATTTTATGGAGCATACTCGGGTGAGAGATCAAAGATACGACTTCCGTTAAATCAACTGCGCTTTCTCCCACTTCCGCCCGTACGGGATCCTTACTTGATGGATGAGTGCTTCAAGTCTGATCGATTCACAGACTAGTTGCTCTTAGACGCATCCTTTATTCTTACCATGATACCTCCCAAATCCTCTTTTTCATAATAATATTTTGATGATGCACAAACTTTCTTAATACGTAGATTTAAATAAAAAATCCATCCACGCTGTTTTGGTGGATTCGCCGGGTTGTTAAATTTATATTAATTCCAATTTTCTTAATTGAGTATTATAGTTTGAAATTTTAACGCAATAATATTTATTTCTATTATTAAATTACAATAATTAAATATTTATTTCGATCGAGCGGATATTGGACATTTCTTTTAAGAAATTTTTCGAACCGGCGCTAATTACAATCTAGAAAATCATTATAGGAAAATTAAAAACGTATCAAAAATGTAATTCAATTTCTATTTGAACCAAGGAGCTCATGTATTCGGTTACAACTAGCTAATAAAATTTAATAATAAATAAATTTTAATTATATAAATAATACGTTAATTATAGAAATTCAAATAATAATTTGTGTTAATAACAATATTAAATTAAATTATTAATTAAAAACGCAATATATTTAATAATAAAATAAAATTTATGAAAGAATTAATTAATTAATTAACATTTATAGAAATAATCTTATATCGCCCGGCGCATGCTCCATTGTCTTTCTACTCTTTTTAATTTGTTTATTTAATATTTGTTTGTAAGAATATACGTTACATAAAAGTTTTATATTCTTTAATATGAATAAAGAGAACGAGATGAAAATACGAACGCATCCTAATAAAATTGCGGCCGTTTGTGGTGTTAATATCGCTGCAAAACAATGAAATAAAGAATTTTATACAGATCATAAAGATTTTATAAGCCATTTCATTTTACCAACGCATTTAAAACTTGAGTTATTACAAGTATAATTAATTGCTCTAGAAAATATATAATTAGAAGAAAATTGATTGACTATTTTTATATTGAAAAATTTCTTTAAATCATTTTAATACGAATCAGTTGTATATACTTAAAAATGAAATCGAAAATAGAGCAAATAAGTAAGGTGGTAACAATATTCTTTCGCATTTCTTCCGTTCTGATAAAATTTTAAATTAGATTAAAATGCTTACGGGATTTATTTTATTTTTATAGGTTGGTATATATTAACAACAAGCTTCATTACTGGGTGGATGACGGATAATAAATACCTTGTAGCCATCTAGATTATTATTACAAAAAATTATTTATTAAGAATCGTATCTTTTATTTTTTTTTTAATTAGACGGACACTTTCCATAGGTCCAAGATAAAAAATCCAATCCCGGCGAGTCTCGAACTCACGACCTTCCGCTTCCCAGGTGTCCCGAAACCGAAAATTTGTATATAAATTTTAGAAGTAGAAGTAGAGATTTTTCGATTGATTTAAGTGATATAACAATAAACGCGAATTAAAAAAAAAAAATTCCAAATGAAAATTTTTCATTAAAAAATCCTGCAACATGTTTCGCCACACAGTGGTTTCATCAAGCAGATGAAAACTGATTGCCACTGCATTGTTTATTTTTATATCAGTTTAAAATATTTTTATTAAAAACACACACAAACATTTAAATTTCATTTACAAATTTTTCAAGTTCGTGAAAATGGTTAAGTAAAATTTAATTTAAATTTCTGTACAAAATTTCTAAACAGTTAAATACAATTAAAGTAAAATAAATAAAGGATGATGAAATGATATTAGAAGGGAACTGTGCGGTTTTTTTTATTGAATAAGAGTGATAAATTGGATTTGTTTTGGCCGTGATTGAAAGGCTGCGCGTACCTCGATCGCGTTCTGCTTTTAAACCTCAATCCATAATGCGTTTTGTTTATAAATCTTCGATCGGTTATATATATACACCACTCGGGTATTAAACCCATAGCGCCACCCCCACATAAATCTCGATTTGGTCAATAATCTATATCGAAGATACATTTTTCATAATTTCTCCCGATAAGAGAATTCAAAATGACGATACATACACACACACAAAATCCGTAAATTCTCATTTTAATTAATTTACAGGAAAAAAAATGTGGAAAGTGGTTAGGGGGTGAGAAATAATACCTCAAGAAATCTTAAAAAAATTTGCGAGCGCGTTTTTTTTATCACCTAACCATTTATTTAGGGGGTGATACCGGTGGCACCATTATTCATGTTCATGACATGACCTCTTTTATACTCATCTTGTTAAAGGGATTACCTCTTTGATTCTCCCACATAAATTAATGCGTTAATCTTAAATCGATAATAAGAAAAATATTTTTCTTCACTTTCCACCCTTCTATTTTTTTTTAATGTATTGCGTGTGTGCGTGCTGACCACTAATATTGCAATAGATTTTTCAAAGTCCTTTAGATCTATCATAACTATCCCGTTGAAGAAAAGAGGGTTAGGGTTGGTTTACTTTGTTTATTAAGTTTTTTTTTAAGAGAGGCTGAGTTAGCAAAAATTTTCCTTTCCAACAACCACCGGTTATGTTATCTTCAGGGCCTTTTCAAATAAGTCAATAACGGTCGTGCTCGCTATGTCAACCACCCCTATTCATCCAGGGAGATTATGGATTCTCTTCACGCACCTTCTATTATATGTTATTTCATATTTTCCCTTACAGTATTTTATACATTAAATGATATGGACGCGCTGTAGTGTAGGAGGGTGAGAGTTAGAGAGTTATATTCACTTCAACAGGAAATGGGAATGAAAAGGGTTTTCTGTTTTTATTAACCCTTCATTCTATATCTCTTTAATTCATATTGAGAAAATTTAGTAAATAAATAAAAAAAACTTTTCTAATTATTTTTCAAAAATTCATTCAACGGTAACGAAAATGGCGGATTGGTAATGACACCACTTCCGGAAATACCGCAATTCGATTTTAATTTTGTATTTTCAAATCGAAATTGCTTACTATAACTATAAATTTTAAATATAATATATCCTAGTTGCGATCATCTATTTGTCTGTCTGTATTTTGAATCGTTTTTTTTATATGTAGAATAGTATAAGGGTAATTTAAATAATTTTGGTATGAATTATGCGCAGAAATTTTATTATTCGTGTCATGTAAGAAGTAATAAATCAAAGTTAGAATCGTGTGCATACTTGAACGCAGGTAGCAGCTGGACCCTTGCGATCCTCACGACTCCTTGTGACTTCTGCCAACACATGTCGGGGATTACTTTATTCACTGCGGACATATATTACATTACTTTTTCTTAAAAAAAAAAATCGTGCGACTTTCAAATTCAATCATAGAAGGAAGGCACAGACACATCCCTTTTTCCAAACTTTCATAAATTTTTTTTCCTTGTGAGGATAATAATCTAATAGTTACATAAATTTAACATTATACGAACGCTATTTTCTTGTAAAAGAGTTTTAGTAGGAGTTTTATGGCCTATAAAATATTTTTACATTGTTCAAAAGAGAATTTAATAGTTAGAGGTCTTAAGATTTATTTAAAAAATAAAAATAGAATTTTAAATGAAGATCAAAATTTGATACGCGTAGAAATGATTTAAATCTGAGATATGAGGGTGGTGGTGGTGGTGAAAGATGATGGAAAGGAGAAGGGTGCAGGTCGATATAGATATAAGAAAAGGCTGCTAATATTACAGATTTCAAATCATACAGTCGGTGAAGCAAATGAAAGTGAAACGAGTCGTATGAGGAGGTACGGGATTTCGAATCCAAATAATATTAAGGACGAATGAATCCGAGATGGATCAACTCCACTAAGGGTTGCGTCTATAGAACGGAAGGTGTCTCGTTCACTGTCATTATGAATTTCATACTGCACATCTTTCATTTATAAGGATATCAGAAAAATATAAAAAAAGAAATTTTCTTATAAAAATTAAATGAAAAATGTATCAAATAACAACAGCGAAATTAATTTGAAGATTAAATTTTAAGCTTTCGTTTATTTTTGGGGTTAGTGCCAAATTTATATTTGATACGGTTATAAAGAAAAGTCGGTTTCTTTTTTTTTTTTATTCATCGGATGACGTATTCTTTGTTGAAGGGGTGCTATTGTGCCATGTTTGAAAGAAAACTAATGAGCTGAGGTTCTTATTATCCCACCGGCACACAGAAAATCCAATAAAATAATCATTTGAAAAGAGCATTTCAATAATACTTACTTTATTCTCCTTTTTTTTTCTTAAGAAATAATATTTTCATTAGGTAAATCAAATTTTATCTAGAGTTAACTTTGTAAGACATTTAAAGATTTTTAAATCTGACTTCTACTATTATTTCCGAGATTTATATACAAATTTCGGTTTAAAGTAAAGATAAAAAATCCAATCCCGGCGAGTCTCGAACTCACGACATTCCGCTCCCCAGGTGTCCCGCGCGAAAGGGATGAGAACGAATATTTTTATTTGCGTTATTTTTAATTTCATTTTGGCAATGCTTTAAAGCATTCTCAACTGTTTTTTATTAAGAAATTTTATATAAGATGATAGATAGTGATTAATTTAAAGTGAAATTTATTCTAAAAAAAAATGATGGGATGGTTGAATTATTAAAACGATATTTAAATGTGGTTCGGTTGATCGGTGGGTTGAACACAGATATCAGTTCAAAGGATTTCAGGTCGACAGGTTATTTAGGTTCTGCAGATCAATTAAATCCGACCAATCGGTTTTTCCAGATAACCACTCGCACAAAAAAAGTGAATTTACGAAAAAAATATTGAAAAATATCAGGGGAGTGCGACTTCACACAGAAAATGGAATTACGGACGGGGCAATTAGTGCATAAAGCCAACAATCAATCGCCAAACAAAACAAAAAAATTGAAATGAAACAGTTCAAAATGAAAAATTTTTATCTTCATTTTTTTTTCAATCTAATTAAAAATTTTTGTTGAAAAATTCTTTAGATTTCCCAAAAAAATTTTTTTAAAGAAAAACGTACCGTATTTTCTTTTATTTATTTTACTGTTTTAGTTGTTTGAAAAGTTCGGCATTTTAATTAGCGAATAAAATTTAGTCTTATTCCTCCTCCCTTTCCCCTTTTAGCTTTTTATTCTTTTACAAGGCGCATCGTGCCTCCAATAAAACGAAACAAATTGAAAAGGATATAAACAAGCAAGTCGTCGCGCGTTAATTAGCGCCCGGTGCGCGCATTTTCCAAATTGATTAGAGCAATTGTCAATTAGCCATTTCCATCGATTTCCTCTTTAGGACCGAGGGCACAACTTCAGCGTACAAAAAGACCTAAGACCTAATTCAATTACACTTGATCCCTACGACCTCTGCTTATTACGGTTCACTACGTTGCGCCTGCCATTTTCAAAAGAAATACATATACACAAGTACCAGGACCTTTTAGGTTATGTCGAGTTGGCATTTTTTACGTGGATTCTTACTAAAACACTCCTTTTTACACAGAAACGAAATGATTCGGAGAATATATAAGAATTTTTTTTTAACTTTCACTTATCTAGCAATCCACGTAATTTATTTTGTTGATTATTTTATTTGTTTACTTTTTATTTTGTTTATATATGAATGACACAAAAATTGTTTTTGTTTGTTTGTTTACTTCCTACGTTGTCTTTATTTTATTTTTTTCCAGAGATGTATTGATTTACGGTAGGTGTGATACGTGGAAATAATCTGAAATGCATGAATGTTATATCTGCGCTTGGATTCGCTATAAAAAGGTCTATTTGTATGCGAATTTAAATGAAACGTAGTACATAAATATTTCTTGTCCTCCTCTTGTTTCTACCTCCTTACACTTTCATTAAGATTGTGTACTTACCAAACTCATAAAATGATCGATCCTTCTATAATTAATTTTAATTTAATTAATTTTTTTTTGCTATGATGTGATTACGCATTGTAATTAAATAAATTATCCACTAAACCGGTTATATAATTATTTATAGAGAAAGTTTCCAATTATCACCCCCTTCATTTCAATTTGTAGCAAAACCATAAATTATTTCATTTATCGATTCGAATGAAATTAATTTTAAATGAGTTTTGGTAACATTTAAATATTTAATGCAGATTGAAATTTTCACACAAAATAATTAATTAATGCAAAATTTTAAAAATAAAAATTAATTAATTAAACGTGTGATTTTCAATTTAAATTTAATGTTGTGTGACTTCAAACTTCTCTCTTTTATTATTTTGCAATAAATTTAATTGTTCAATTAATTATAAGGGGGAGGGGGATTGCGTAATTAAGTTTTCGAAACGCGTATTTTGTTCTTTTATTGGTTTTGATTAATTAATTTTTGAATGGACCATCTTAAAAGGGCATAAGAATGATGGTCAGTAGCGTGCTCCCTGACATTTTAAGAAGCGATACGGATCAATTGATTATTTTCAAATTAACTTTTAGATTTATTTCATTTTGTACACATAGACATGCTCGAAACAAATCGATTTATTATAAGCTTTCTCAAAAATTAGTAAAAATTGAATAAAAGTCAAAATTTGCAAAAAAAAACACACATGCAGAATATTGTTAAAATTCTTAATTCATGAATATTTCTTAAACATATTTTCTTTTAGAATGCGAATAATAAAAAAAAAATCAAGTCATCCTGTGTATCTATATTGTCCACCTTCATACGTAATAACAAATGTAGACATCTTGTGATACTTTCATGTTCAATATTCATTTTATTCTAGATTCTAATAATAAATTGCGAGTAGTGTAACTGAAAAGAATTTAATTTGAAAGAGTAATCACATATCGGAAATAATCACCAACCCCCACGCAAAAAAAATCGGTCTCTTTACAAATTTTTTCGTGGTACGTGCTGTATCTATCCCGGAATACATTTTCCATGTTAAGCCGCTAACGGAGCCCCCAGGAATAAATTGAAAGTAAACCGCGCACAATTTTTTTTTGAAACTTTTCAGTTTGCGGAATGATTTCCAGTTAAAAATTTTGAACGCAAACACATCTCATTCCCTCTCCCTTTCCATCCTCTTTTTTTTAAACAAACTAAATATGTGTATAAATATTCTTGAAAGGAATAAGATTTTCGAATAGAAAAACGAGTAAATTCAATTTGTGCCGACAAGGACTCTTTTTTTACGAAATTAAATGTAAATATGGGGCCCCCATCATCTCAATATTTTTACATATAAAATTTATTTCTATCTAACTTTATTTTTAGGATGTTTCAAATTATTTTTGTGTATTGAATTGGTTTTAAAAATCAATTTTATCGCAACTTGAAACTCACCCTCTATTTTCAACCTAATAAATAAATCTGAACCAGCTCCATTTATCGTTTTGTTATTTCTGTAATTTCAACAATTGTAAATCAAAAAATTTTGTAGGGTGTATGTTGGCGCTATTTTTATTTTCGTTCGTATATGAAATCTAAATGTCTGTGTGTGTGTGTGTGTATGTGTGTTTGTGAAATTT
This sequence comes from Coproporus ventriculus, assembly GCA_027574865.2. Classification (NCBI taxonomy): domain Eukaryota; kingdom Metazoa; phylum Arthropoda; class Insecta; order Coleoptera; family Staphylinidae; genus Coproporus; species Coproporus ventriculus. The sequence goes on along the minus strand of JAODAH020017060.1, from coordinate 17,661 downwards.
CGTAATCTTGAGGTATTTTTTAATTCTAATTGAAGATTCGGAAAGCACATCGAAAAATAATGCGACCTCTCTCTATCGCATACAATTTACTATTGTTACATCTCACTTCTATTGGATTGGATTTTTTATCTTGGACCTATAGAAAGTGTCCGTCTGATTATATAAAAAAAATAGAAATTACTTTTTTGTAATGATAATCTAGATGGCTAACTCGATAGTGAAGCTTGTTGAAGTATGCCAACCTACAAAAATAAAATCAATCCTGTAACCATTTGAATGTAATTTAAAATGTTAGGCGAGTTTTGTTTTCCTCTATTTTCAAATTCATTTTGGGAATGCTCTTAAGCATTCTCAACTAGTTATTATTCTTTTTAATAAGAGATATTCTCCATCATGAAATAAAATTGCGTGCGGGTTTATATATTTGTAGTGTAAATAGAAACCTTTCCCCCAAGCCCCTTAAACAAACGAAACGTTCCTTGTTCTTACAGATATATCAATATAATTAATTAAATTAACAAAGCGCACAAACTGTAATTCACGTATTGGGTTGGGTGATTATGGAATAATAATATTTTGTCACACCTGACAAAACCCCCGTTTCAATATTTACACGTGCTGGATGTAACAACAATTCAGGAATCTAATTTTCCTGCATTTAATTCAATTTTGTTGGAAATAATCAGGTGGGGGACCATTTATATAATTCTTAACGAAATTATTACGAAATAAAATTAACATAAATAATCTAAATTAATTAATTGGTTAAATATTTATTTTTAAAGTTCCTTTCTTCAAATGGTGAATGCGCCGGGCTAAAAAAAATATTACGTACAATTTTAAATTATGCAAATTTTTGATAAAGTTTTCAAAAAGATAATGAAGGTGGTGTAAAAATGGAAGATAGTTTTATTAAAAAGATGTATTGTTTTATAATGTAAAGGAGTTGCTGACATAAAAGGATTTACCGTGCGCTCTTTTGGGTTTGGTTGCCTTTCCGTGCAGGTTCACCGCGTAATTAAGCCGCCATAATCCTTGAACCACTCCTGGAGTCTGTCATGAAGGATAATCTCTCATTTTGTATACCGTTTCGAAATTTAACTATGATGTACCGAAATATGTATTCCCACTAATACTCCTCGTATTATAATTAACTCTACAACTCATACTCATATTCAAATACTCATTATGTTAATGGTGAAGCGTGAGGGGTGATACAGAAATCCATTCAATATTTTTATTTTTCAAAAGAAAATTTATTTAAATGAATATGAAAGTGTGTTGTTGAGGGTGCATTACATATATTTTATTCAATTTTCGAATGGGAACTAGTAAATTTGAATAATTATATGGAATTTGGTACTGCAGTAGAATTTTGTAGGAGCAGATTGGTGCAAAAGGTGTTTATAAATCATGCGGCGCCCCCATATTTTTATTTTCTCCCTCCTTATCGATAACGTAAACTAAATATTAAAGTGGCCTCAAATTTGCTTCCCCAAGCGATTTTATCGGGTAACACTTTGTTGAAATATTAATAACAGATTTGTGAACGAAAAGTGTTTTTGATTACCACTTTCATTTCCATAATTAATTAGTCATAACAACTATAATTATTTCAATAATTAAATAAGTAGGTAAAATATTATTTTGGTTCATTATTTAAGAATACATTTAAGGTCATGTACGATAAAAATAAGGCATTAATTAAATAAATGTATAAAAAGATAACTGACCCGGCGCATCCACCAGTACAACTATTGTAACATGAAATGCGAATTGGCGCAGATTGTATTATGAACACGTAAAAGCAATAAATAATATAAACAAACAAGTTATAAATGGGAAGGAGCTTCAGATGGTTAGTTCAGAAGAGTTTATAAATTATCCTTTATTACTGTCAGAACTGAGGGGCACTTACAACTTTTACCCCCCACTAAAAAGTTGTAAGCAACGAGAAAAGAAGAAACAAAGCAATCAAAATAAGGGACGCGTAGAGGGGTTTTGGTGAGAAAGGGAAAACTTGGGGTGAACCACATTGTTAATGGTTTCTACGTTAAAAAGAATGATACTGCCCTCATAGGACCGCCAAAGCAACCACATAATGGTACCCGCTCGCGGTCTGTCGGGTTTCACTTTACTGCCCTTTTTACTACACATGTATCAAACTTACTCTTATCATTATTCCAAGCGCACAATTTCGCCGCCTCTTCCTCCTCTCTCTCATTTCGATACATGTTTATAACATAGTAACATTTAAGCATCTTTATTTATTTTAAAAATTGTTGTGATTCATGTTATTTTTGTTATAAATGGAAGGATATTTATTTTATTTTTATTTTTTTATTATTTTTTTTTTGAGAGAAAGTGTGCAGAGTTTCGGTAGGTGGAAGTGGATTATGAAGCGCCTGGAGACTTATAAAACATTTCTCACATTTAACGTGAATTGAAATTTAATTCAATTTATGTGTGGTAGATGAAAACAAAGCACTTAACACGCCGCATGACTGAATTCGATTATAACCACCACCAGTACTATCTTCACTTACGCGAATTTACTAAAATGTTAACATGCTAGTTACGATTTATTCACACACAAAAAATAAAATTAGATTTTTTGTTATCCGGCGCGGCGCTTTCACTCTTAATCAATTTTGTATTGATTTTAAATCTGATAAAATTGTTTTACTTTTGAATGTGTATTATAAATTTTTTTTTATTAAATTCCCAAAAGGCAGAAATTAGTTTATGTACTTGCATAACTACTTAATGCAGTAAATTGATTACTGTTGACAAAGCTGTTTATATTCGACATTCAATAGATTGAGTGTACGTGCGCGCCCGCACAATTCCCCTCCCCCTCCCCCCACCTAAAATTATTTAAACCACCCAAAACGCAAACATCAATCAATGTGTTATGTTAATATTCATAATACACCCAAAGGATTTTTATATAACCATCAGGATCGATGAAGATATACGACACGAAGTAAAGGAACTTAATTGCATTAAATGTTAATTGGATTTCGTTTTCCATTAAAGTCTTTTTGTAGGACGTTGTAAAGCGCATGCATTTTCTTAAGGGGTGATTGACATTACATGCATTATCTTCAAAAATTTACGTCAGAATTAATTTTAAATCGAACAGATCTCTTTATGGATTTGTAAATAATTTCAAGCATTTACAGATTTAAACCGTTTTCTCAGATTAATCTTAACACTTTTGAATCATAGATTTGCTGGATTCATTTGTTTTTTAGGTTATTGATTTATATGGAAAGTACGCCCCTCGCAAGTCTTTAATTTTTCATTCCATGAGGTTGCCTTTTTACGACTTTTCAAAGCTTTCCTCCTATTAAAATACGCGCGCGGGTAAATATGCTACTTCACGTTTCAATGAAAAAATGTAATCTTCTCCTCCCCCTCCATTTCATATTATCAAAATGAACAAAAAAAAAATGTAAATCTTGCATAATTCTTGTTTTCGCAGCATGTTCAACTAGTTTATTGAATTGTGATTTATTATGTTGGTAAGGGCTCTTCATAGTTCATGCATGTTTAATAATATAAGATTAATGGAAGATAATTTCAGCCTGAAATGTATTGTTGAGTTGCGCGCGCTATTTCTCGAGTAGACAAATAGAATAATCAGTGAACGTTAAGCAGTTTCGTGTGTAGTGTTATTTACAGCTTTTACCCTATTCTAAGGATAGCGCTCGCGTGTCCTTCCGCACCATTGTACTCGCTGTCTTCAGCCTGTTGAGTTGTGCGAGGAATTTCCAAGAGCTACATCCGGCCGTTTCTGCATTCCGAATCCACATCCACATCCCACACAATCTCTCTTTCTCTTTTCAGTTCCTCCTTTTTTAACATCTACTTGAAATTAAGACACCTTTATTTATACAGAATCGATTCATTTTCTTTCCTCTCGCGCATAATAAAGGTTTAATCAAAGCTACTCTCCCAACCGTAAATATTAAAACTTTTTCTTTTTCCTTCCTTCCTGCAACTTTAAACTTTAACAAGTTTTGTATTTACATATAATACATCCAGATTTTAGCTCAGCAAGAAATAAATTAACTTTTTATGCAGTTCTATAACGAAATTATTATTTATTTCCATTGAGGATTGCAAAACAAGATTAGTTCAAGTTTTATTTTATTTTATGCATTCTGTAAGAATATAATTAATAAAAAGAAAATGACAGATAACATCAATACCATATTGTTAAAATTAAAAGTTCAAGTTTATCGCGTGCACGGAACGCATAAATCGTAATTAATAATTCAAAGATGTTATGATTAATATCTCTTGGTCGTATGGATAATGTATGATGCGGAAATTTACTGCGCGCACGTATCTTGCGTGTAACGGGCAAGATAACTGATAGTTCGGGATTTCCTGGTTGGTCAGACTAACTCTGATATATTCACCGATCATTAGGATGCATCCCATGACGGGTCTTCTAATTAACCGGATTTACAAAATAATAAAATCAGTTCAAATAAAATTACCATTGGAAATTTCTTGAATCACGATTATTTTTTTTGTAAACCCATAAAACTATCAAATTGTGAATATGTGGGCATTTTGCATTGATTGATGGGGTTGTATGTATGTGCACTTAAATTGAGATACAATCAGAATGCGCGCGTGCGCTCGTGGTAAACACAAATTCTCGTTATGATAGAGCACCCAATTTGTATAAAATGTTATGCGTTGAAATATATTTCATTGTAATTGGACTGAATACATCTGTTGGGTTTTAAAATGCTGTTGCAACTTGTGAACGATGACTCTTCTAGCTTCTATTTGACATGCAATTTACACAGGGATGGCTTTTTTCTTTTTTCTTTTTCTTTCTATATTTTTAGTTTTGAGATATTATTCTTAAGTTTAAAACTAAAGAAATTTAAATGAAAAAGATTAATGATGTGAATACGAAATAAAGAGCAATAAAGCGATCGTAAATGCGCCGGGATGAATTAACTTTTTACAGTTTTATAAAGAAAATTAAATTAAATTTCCCATTTTCCGTTAAATTTTCCTCATTTTTATGAACTTAGAAAGTATATGAAAACTGAGTATCTGTGTGTGTATGTGCGTCCGTGGACTCTGTTATCTTTAAATTATGAATAAAATATCGAAATCTCAAATTTTGAATCGTTCTATCTGTTTTTAACATCGTTCCATCTCACTTTCACTGATTGTTATCAGAAAATTGTTTAAATTATTAAGGAAAACTTTAAAAATCTATTATTTAATCTCTTTCTAACATATATCATCCACCATCGTTACGTATCACTTTCACTCATTGCGAGACGAAAATTAAAACAAAAAAAAAATTGTAGGAAAATTTTAAATAAAAATCAAGAAATTGTTACAGCTCACTTCTACTATTACTTCGGAGATTATAAAAAATAAAATGAATCCCGTAACCATTTGAATATAATTGAAAATGTTAACAGAGAGGAGGGGATGAGAAAGAATATTATTACCGTCTTACTTATTAATAAAAATTCTTTTAGGTTGAAATTAATAACTGAAATTTTGTATGCGGAAATAGCCTTAGGATGTTATATGCAATTTTTTTTTTGTAAGATTCCATTAACATTTTGTAGATGTTAGTATACGCATCCCTTATGATTAAACCTTAATTGCGATTAGCACGAACAGGGGTGATAAAGTAATAACATCTGGGGCGCACCTGTGCAAGGGCGACCCCTTAATGTCACCGCTCTTCTGACGAATGTCATTATAAAGCAAACTTAATGCCGTAATATTGCACCCTAATTGAAACCAAACCACCAATTACAACATAAATCAATTTTTATACCGCAGAAAGGATAAATTTAAAAGGAAATTAAAAAATCATCCCGGTGAATCCACCAGAATATTTAATTAAGATTTAAATCGCATTAATTAAATAAAATTGTTTTTCGTGTCGGGATGAAAATTAATTTATAAAAAAATAAAAATCACCTACACAAAAAAAAATCAAAATTTAATCAAGTACGTTGATTAAGTGAAACTTTTGTATCTATATCTATTCGAAATGAAATTAAATGATGGTATCATGTATGAATTATTTAAATTAAAGATTTATATTATCTATGCGATTTGTAGAAAATTACATTACACGAATTTGAAGTGGTGTAAACTACAAACTCATCTAATTAAGCTGATTGCGAACACGGGCATTAAACCCCCCGGAAATATCAAATAGTAACTGAACGCGTTACACTAAGTCAAGGTAAAATCAGTGATTATAATATTCAACATATATAAAATATGCAGAAATCTAAGGATTAGGTTAGTACAGGATTAACTCCTATAACTTGGAATACAGTCCTAATTACAACAACGATCAAAACGTAAAGCAGGCTATTACGTTCGTTAGCCCTATTCCACACCCCTTCCCCTTATTCATGGCGTTTTGTTTCACTAATCCTGCGACAACCAATTTAGGGTTGGAATTAATACAAAATGTCATCAATCTAGCTTGAGATGAATAATTTTTTTTTTTTTTTTGAAATTTTAAATTCTTTTAAGCGATTTTTATGTTTTATTCACCCTCAACCGAACAATTTCAATAAAGTAACCCAATTGTGTGCTTTAGGAACAGGGGAATCCAGAAAGCGTCAATCACAGTTTTCTCAGGGGTGTAATAGGAGAAATTTTCTTTTCTTAAAATAGTTCAATTCAGTTCATCCACACTTCCGACAATTCATTATTAAATATAGAAAAAGGGACGGGTGCGGGATCTTTTCAATTATTAACTAACTTTTTAAAGCGATGGGAAGGAAAGGATGATTCCCTAACTTTTTTTTTTATTAAAATTAAATTAAAAATATACCCACATGTAAGAATATTAATAATTTTGAATTGAAATTAAGGGATGTAGGGATGTATAGATGATTTCCCACAATAAATAATTTAGTGTGAATTAGCATATTTCCATAATAATTCGAGATATGGCCCGTTTTGCATATTTATGCCTCGAAATGTAATGCCGGGATGTTGTGTGCGCGACATTTATTTATAAATGTAACTGTTCTGTATGTTAATAGGATCCAAGCGTGTATTCCAATAGTTTCTATGACAGTGGCGAAACTATTTATGGCAGCCATTGGCGTCAACTTGACATAGTCTTGCGTGATTCTAAAGTAACCACAGTACACGGCTCGGCTACAATATTAAAACACACGGAAAATTTATCGATCGGACCGTTCTAAAACTCTCTCGACCTAAACTCTTATCAAATAACAAAATTGCTAGTTATTCCACTTTTCAAATTTAACAAGATATGCACGCTCTTTAAAACTACATTAAAACGAAACCAGCTATTCTCCTACCACTCAACATTACGACTGTAATTGGGACTTTACACGATACAAAACACTTTTTTTTAAAAAAAGCTTACAGTTACAAGTTTTCTAACAAATTGATTTCTGGTTGTATTTTAAAAATTGTATGTGTTAAAGGTGTTTGATTATAAAAATTTTAAAAGAGTCCCTTTGTAGTTTTTTTTGTTGTGAGATTACCCTACATAGCTGATTTATAAATAAGTAGAAGAGAGCATATAACCCATAAAATCGTAATTTTATAAGACGCACTCTAGAGGAATAACGTTTGGTTGGTTGGGTGTTAGGGATGACCGATTCATACACTATTCAAGAACGACCCGAGTTCCATCCGCCTTCACACCCAGCACTCTTGTAGAATCTATAAAATATTCTTAAATCCGACTAGTTATGTACTTACAGACTCATTTCTTAATTTATTCACGAATCATTTTTTTTTCTTTTTTAATATGAATGTGGGAATGAGATTTTTTTTCTTTTAATAAAAAGTTCCACTATTATAAAACGTGCGGCTAAAAAGGATATAGCAATTAAATTTTAGCTCTTGTTAATTTGCAGGATGTTAAAAAATATATTTTTGTGCTAACAAAGGGTGAACCAGAGTTTTTAAACTAAAAGCCGGATATAAAAGCTGCATCGCGTATAAAACAAGAATTATCTGTAGCAAATAAAAAGAAGAGTTTTTAATCTGTTTTTTTGTGCACCCATTCAAAGAAATAATTATTTGTATTATTATTATTTTTTTAAGAAATTTATTAAAATATAACGTAGGATCCAATTAGTGTTAGTCTCTTCGATCGATAAGGAGCTGCAGTATGGCTTCATTATCGCTTTAAGATTCATTGACCTAGAGGTTTAATATGCGTTTTAATTGGTGGATGAAATTATTTTCATTGGAGTGGAAATTTTAAACAATTGAAATTTTAGCACGTGTCGTTGCTAATAGTAGGAAGGGATTATCGCCTATTTACATTTTAAAAACACGTGCGGATGTAATTTTACAAATAAAATTTATTTTTTATGCGAGTATGGTGTATGCGCCGGGCTCAATTAACATATCGAATAAAAAAAATTTATTTCCTTTTAGATTAAAAGTTGAATAATGATTTTAATGTATGTATACACCCGAAGAATAGTCTAGCCATAGTTTATTTTCATGTACGTAATTTAATTATTCCATTATACAGAAGCAAATTCCTGCACACATTTGCAATTTAAATATAATCAACAAGAGTTAACATTTTGTTTGCTCTTTATATAAAATAAATATATATACGCGGAAGTTATTACAATAAAGAGGAGCACAATTGATTGTGTCAAGTGGTAGGGGGGGATGAAACGTAAGGGAATTCTTTTCTACTACTTCTCTTTCTTTTGAAATGCAGACTGAGTAGAAGATGCAATACAAGGCGAGCACAACACAGATTGTTCGTAAAATACAAGGGAAGGTTCCGCTTTACAAAAGGGAAGGAATGCGGACGTGAGTTATTGAGGGGCCGATAAAAATATTATCGCAGGAAATAAACATTTCATGGCTCGGTTTTACATTCGAATGGATTTTTTTTAACAAAATGGAACAGTTTATTGCTTTTCTATACAATCTTACAATTATTTTAGGGGTGGAAAGTGGAAATATCTATAAATTTTGGTATTAAATAGAATGAGAGGGGTGTTGTGTTATTCTTTGAAGCATGTAGGTGTAGGATGTACGTTCCAGTTTCATGGCATGTGCATGGACGGGTGGTAAATGAAGATAAGCGACGACTGCAGTTGTTTGCTATTACAGTTAGTAATGTGGAGGGAAAATAATGTCTGATGCCATATAGTACTGCTATATTTGCACATACATGTATATTATACCTGCGCGCGCTCAATTACTCCACTACAAGCACAACCTAATTACAATTTCAACTCAAAATACAAAATTTCTCTACCTAATATTTTATTTAACATCAAACCAAATACCAGAATATAATTAAAACTTTGTAAAGAGATATATTTTCATTTAATTCTAATTATTATTTTGTATACCGATCGTTTTTACCCGGCGCGTCCGCCATATTTTTATTAAAAAATATATTTATATGATAATATTTGATATTTGCATCTTTTACTTCAGGGCAAACATCGAATTCAAATTTTTTTAACCATATGTAACACATAGGCTTCCTCTATTGTATTTTTATATTCACAAACAACACCCATATTCATAAATATAAATTTTTATGGTTGCACAAAGTTAAGAAAAAGGACTTTCCGTGGGCCGTTTTCTAAATTTTTATACAAATTTCTTCTGATTGTATTTTAAAGAATAAATTTTTTGTGAAATGTTAAATTAAATTCGCCGCTATTATAATAATTATTTCTGAGATTATTTTATTATTTCCTGTCAGTGAAATATCTTGCAATTCGATTTGGTTTAGGGCGATCCAGCAAGTCACCCTTAGTGCAGGAAGGTTTGCGTGACTTGCTCGAGGCTGTGAAACTTGCTACGCGTTTAGATGGCTCATACACGATACACTCGAAATAAAAAAATTTCCCCCGGACTCAAATATATATATATATATATATAAAAAAAACATAAAAATAAAATGGGAATTATGGAGTTTATCAAGATAGAAAAAAAAAAGAAACGTTTCAACCCCCTGAAGGTGATTCGAAATTAATAAGTGGGGATTTTTGGAAAAATCCAAGAAGTTATCTGGCATTGACATAGTGATTACGTGAAAATTTTTATTGTATTACCCGGTACGGATTGTGTTGACAGTGAATGATGCATGATGACTGAAGACATGAGATGCTGGTGCGCGCTAGCGGACCGGTGCCAACATAAAAACATATTACATTACAAAAACATATCAAGATAATAGTGATTTATTGCTCATTTTATACATCGTACAGTCGCCCCCATCGATTTTCATATTATAGATGGACCCGTTCAACGGTCGCCTCATCTTCTTCTTCACTTTCCAACCTTCTTCTTTTTATTATTAGCATCTCGTAGTAGACGATGGCGTTCCCTTTATTGACCTGTCACTTCATTTCAAGGGAACTAAGCTCGCCTTCCACCCAATAAAATAACATTTTTCATCCCCCCCCCCTCCACCCCTTTTCCATAAACTCTTATAAAATCCATATTCATAAAAGGAGGCTATTTTGTCCCCTTTTATAAATGCATTTTCCCTCACATGTTAAATATTATTGCTTTTCAAGGAAAAGCAAACAACTTTTTTTATTTACAAAATTTTTCTTAGCTCCAAATATATTTAAAAAAAGCAGTTGGGAATGCTTAGAGCATTACCAAAACAAATTTGAAAATAAGACAAATAAGTAACGTGGTAATAATATTCCTTCTCATCCCCTCCTCTCAGCTAACATTTTAAAATGGTTGAGGGATTCATTTTATTTTTATAGGTTGGCATACATCTATAACAAGCTTCATTACCGAGCTATTGGGTGGATGACGGATAAAAAATAGTTTATGGTCTTTTCTATATTTTTTTTCTCTTTTTAATCAAATGAACACTTTATACAGGTCCAAGATAAAAAATACAATCCCGGCGAGTCTCAAACTCACTGCCTTCCGCTTCCCAGCGGAAGGTCGTGAGCTCTAGACTCGCCGGGATTGGATTTTTTATCTTTAATTTAATCCGAAAATTTTTATTTAAATTTCAGTACTAATAGTAGAAGTGACATATAACAATGACTGCGATACAAAGAAGATGATTAAAAGAAAATTTAATATTTACTATGAAATTGTAATAAATAAATCAAAGATCTATTTACTACGGTTTTAGGTAAGAAAAAGCAATTTATAAGATTCGTTAACTAGTAGGGTCCTTTCGCTACAAATTGCTTTAATTTATAGCTTTGTACAGTAGCGTAAGACATTAGCATGCGCACCCCTAAGGCTAGTTACAAATCTTGGAGCTAAAGGGACTAGAACCATGGGTTTTATTATCTTATTATGCGTTGGTTACTGTCTTTAAACTGACCCCTAATTTGCTGCAGGCTAATAAACTCGAAATCCCTAATAATCGCCATTTACAACAATCCAAACCATTTTACTGCAGGATACGATTATTGATACATAACACAAATGATTTACATACTGTAATTATCTAATACCATAATGGCTAGGATACGACTATTTTACTAAAGGAAAAGATATTTATTTTCAAAATGGTGGATGGTGATTAAATTAATATTATGTTATAAATTACATAAATCAATTCAAAATAATTTTCTGATTTTATTGAAAATGTGTATGTTGGAGAGGGGAGGGGGGTGAGGAAAGGAATGGAAAATCCAATTAAACGAAATGTAGCGTGGCGTGATTGTTTTGTAAAATTTTCTTCTTCCAAACACAACAAATTAATTTCACATTTAACCCTCGTCAATATCGAAACAAAAGGGTGCGAAATTTTAAAAGCGCACGTTCTTTGGTCTCTTTTGTGGGTAGCCCCCCTAAAAACCACCCGACTTAACTGAATAATCTTACCCCCCCCCCCCCTTTCTCCGTTCCGACATACGAGATTTTCGGGTATTAATGAGTTTAGAAACTTTATTAATTTGAAAGTGTTGAAACTAATAATACTGGGGGTTTTAGGAACGCATGCGCGCGCCCTCGTACCAAGAAAGCGACTAGCGAAATTTATTTCAAAACTCTACATAATTAATATTGATGGGGATAATTTTAGGGGGTATTAATGGGAAGGGTGGTTAATTTCATTATATCCCTTTTCTTTTTTATATATTAAAAAAGTGTTAGTTTATAAAACAGAGGGTGGAAGTTTGTGGATACAACTCGGAGTCTCGCGCGCGCTTTTAAAGAAACGAACAATTAGCGTCCCGCTACGGTTTGTTTAACTTAAATAGCGCGCGCGCGCGTTATTATTATCAAGACGTGAACTCGTAAATGGGAAATGTCTTCACCAGAGGACACTTTAAATAAAGTAATTACATTTCTTTTCAACTACAAACATTGAATTTTTTAATTAACATTTTTACACAAATCAAAATCGCTCTATAATACATAAAAGGGTGGAAAATTTTAATATTTTTATATTATCATTGCATAACGGTAGAATTTTTATTTTAATAAATAAAAACATAAAATTTAATTTAATTGGAGAAAAAGAGAAATTAAATTTTTATTAAAGAGCTTAGATCAGATAAAATGAAATAGTAAAAGTAAAGAAATAAGTTTTAAGAGTTAATCTGAAATAGTGGATGGAAGGTAATAAATAACGTAGAAGTATTTTAGTACACCGGATATTTCAGCATGTAATGCTTAGGGACACACACCTGTGTAGTTTCTTCTCGCTTCACAAAACTTCTCCCAGAGGGATCATCACCTTTTCTTTTAACTTCAATCTTTCGAAAATAAAAATATTTTCATGTTAACCGCACAAAAATGGTAAAAAAAAATAAATGAAAGAGAAGTTGAGAAAAAAAATATATTTGATTCGATAAAATTTTTAAGAAGTTAAGGGACCTCTGGGGGTTTAAATTGAAGAGAGTAACATATCCAGGGCTCTCGCATACATTTCTGACATTTTAATAAAGATTCCCAACAGGTACTGTGGAACGATCCGTAACATCCGTTTTCTCCCTGAGAAAACTCACCGGGCGTTCCACTCCCTGGTGTCAGAATCAATCAAAACATGCATATAAGGAACGCGCTTCTTTACTCCCCCGGAATTCTAATCAAATCCACTTCGGGAATATATTGATATCAACTAAATAAATAAATAAATAAATAAATAAAATAAATATATAGACTAAATAAATAATTTGGTGCGCAGGTGTGGTAGAGAATTATTTAATGATCGTGTACCCAAATGCAGTACAGGGTTATTAATGTTGCAAAGATAATAAATATTCCTTCTCTTCGCTTTATATCTTTATCCCACCAATAATGTAAGTGGGGGGTTTGTAAACGTAAAGAGAAAGGTCCCCATTACTTAGGTAAAGTTCCAAAGGACGCGCGAAACAACGTGCCCGGGGAGTTGCCGAAAGTTCACTGTTCTATTGTCTAGAGCCACAATGAGTGGTAATTCTGTAGAGTTCCATCAATTATAGTCTCAATGGCCACAGTTACAACTAATCCCCATTGCTTTATAACCATGTGAATGCGAACAACACCTATTTTATGAATTTACCTCTGCGATGACCTTTGATTATGGAATTTGGAGGTCTGAGCTCATAAAACCACTTGTCGTTTCATTGCTCTTCCTATTATTTATACGTATATGAATTCCATTAAGACCATTTCGATGTGTTGTACTATAGTTAATCCGGTTTAATAATTTTGTGAATTCTCTCTACCCTATTGTACTCGGATTACTACTATTTCATATATAATAATCTCATTACTCTAACTTTGAAATAATGGTGATTTCTCCGAGAATATTCTTTGAACAACTTAATTATATCATGTTGAAATATGAAATTAATATTGTAAGCAACGTGTGAAGTTTAGGTAACGCGTTATACATATATATCAAGTAACTTGACAGGTATAGAGTCTTTGAAAATGAAAGGACGTGGGAAAGCAATGAGGAAATCAGGATCTAAATATGGCAAGGAGTAGGATGTGTCTTATCGGAGTGACACTGACACGATAACAGGAACGTTTAGGACATCTGTTGATATTGTACGGAATAAAACTAAGGGAGAGATACTCAGGTTCTCTCTTCGTTTTGAATACATTCACATGAAAGTTTTTTGGTGTAATGTTTCGTTGAAAATACATATGCAAAGTAGAGGTGAATGCAAAAACTTTTATTCCAACAGAATGGAATTTTAGTTTCGTTTGTGCCGGCGAGGGATAAATATAATTTACTAAATTAAACTCTAAATGAATATGACGAACTTTTTTAAATGTGGGATGATACAAATCTACATCTTTTATTTTTAAAAACACACATTTCATTATAAATTTTTTTAAATAAAAAAAAAAAAAAATGCACCCGACGCATCCACGAAAACGCTTGTTGTTTATGTTTTTAGATTATTAGATGCAATTGAGAGATTTATCGTGTTATATTTTATGAGCTTATTTTCCAGAATTGAAATAAATGTCTTGAGAATTGTGAGTTATAAAGACATTTCAAGAATTTATATCTTAAACACAAATCTTCTGCCTCTTTTTTTCGTTTTGGCATTTTTATTTAAACTCGATTTTGAATTTAAATAAATTAGTTGCGATTTAAATCTTTCTTTTAAAAAATATCAGCGTCTTTAGATTTTATGTATTTTTTTAAGTGATATATAGTGTGTGCTTTTTTCTCCCCCTTACATTGAGATAATACTTCGGGCTTTAGGGGTATAAATACAACCGCAATCATTTATTGAAGTATCCTTAGATATATGCGAATATATTTCTAGTTTCGACGCGAAATGAGAAGGAGCAGTGATAGATAAGAGCGCTACCCTGCGCCTTTTTCTGGGACTCTTCCTCCACCACCAATGATCACTTGTACTCACTTGGGATTACATAAAATATTAGCGGAAATAAACACGATTTATTCGAAGCGCGCCTAATCGAATACTCTAAAATAAAATTTATTTTATTTTATTTTTTATTTATTTTTTAACGAACGTTTGGACAAACTTTTCCGAGGGAGAGGAAATGTAAAAAATGAGCACGTTAAGTCTAAAAAGCGCTATTGGCACAATTTGAGTTTGAAAGTAAATAATTTTTAAACAGGAAAGTTTATTTTATATGTATAAAAATAAAATAAATAAAGAATCAGTTAGCAGAATCTATTTAGTATGCAGCGCAGTTATTTTTTGTGAATGTTGCATGTGATGGAGCACAATGAAGTTATCTTCACGGCCCGGAAATATTTCAAGAGATTATGTAGTCTCTCCCACACAAATGGGACAATAAAAAATCACGAGACAAACGAAGTTGAGAGGGAGTAAAACGTGTTTGTATGTAAGTAGTGGAATTAGGTCTGTTTGGAGTTAATAAAGGTACAAACAGCAATAATCTAACATCTGGAACAGCTTCTAATTAAATCTCATTTATGCAGTGGTGTGTTAAGGACAGCTAATCTGCAACATGTAGTTTCTAGTTGCGGCATGGAACTTTTCCTATCAAACACGAATTTCCTTATTTTAGGAAATTCGCTGTGTAATCCCAGTTACGGATTTAATTATTCTAGTGATTCTCTACATTATCATTGTTGATTACAGATTTAAACTAATTAACAATGTTTAAGAACATTACCAAAACGAACACTGTCAGAATTCTCAAATTATGAGAACTGTCAAAATTTTCAGAAATGTGACAGAAGTATTGAAAAAATCAACAGCCAAACTGTCCGAACATTCAAATTGAGAACTATCAAAAATTTTAGAAATGTGAAAATTGGCAGAAATATTTATTTTTACTTTTTGTGTTTTTTTTTAGTACTTTCATTAATTTTGGAATTTTTTTGGCACTCTTTGTATTTTCTTAATACTTCTGATACTTTCCATATTTTTTTGCGTTATTTTTTTTTTAATTTTATTTCATATAAAACATTTTTTTTTTCAATTGTCCGACATAATCTGCACTAATCAAATTAAATAATTGTAAAATTTTAACACCTAGAAGCAGATAGCAGATTTAAAAATGTGGAAATAAATATTTTGTTATTTAGTTAATATGTAGGTGGCTATGATTTTTATTTAAAAAATTTTTTTTTAAGAAAATGCAATTTTCGAGAAAGACACATTTTTTTATGAAAATCTAATTATTAATTATTACGAATTAAATTTTTTTATGTGAGAAAAACAGTATTGTACGCATGATGTATCTTTTTTTTTTAATAAAATCCGCATACACCTACTAACCCTCTGTATGTAAATAAATAAATAAATAATTCATGCAATCGGGGCGTAGAAAATATAATTATTAACCGATTTATTCAGTGTACTGCATTTTAAATTGAACTGACAGTCGCAGAATGTAAATATATGTGTTTGTATGTAAAATAGGGCGATTTCAAACAACAGATCCCTTCATCAATATCCACCATTTTTTTTCAATTAATTTTAATTTAACAGACTCATGCATTCTACGCCTGCAAAGCACATTTTAAATAATTTCCAATAAGGAAAATTACATTTATAATCATACACATACATACAAACACACATGCATAGATCTAAAAGAGCAAAGATTTGGAATACCAAAAAGGCGCATCTCATAAATAACTAAAAGTTTTCCTCTCTTTTCGGTGCATAGTAAATTGTATAAGAAATTTCCATGAAATATTTAAAGGATTTGCACGGAAATTTGGACTGAAATCAGTCGGGGTACGAAAAACATTTTAAAATTTGTAAACTCTCTCCCTTTCCATTAACAATTAAAGAAAAGAGATCCCTGAATTAATTGAATGGATATGTTTGGTTCTGTTTTGAATATGCACACCCTCTTCCCCTACCTTCATTGAATTGTTTTGAGCTTTCCAGTTAACATTTTTGGGAAAGAGGTTTTTATAATTAAATACGAAATAAATCTGAGAGTCGTGGGGCTTTTGAAGAAGAACAAATCAGTTTGTGTGCATAAATAACGGGCAATAAGCTGGTATCCTGAAGGAAATGCGGAATAATGTCCTGCAGGGAATCGAGACATGGTATAGGCGGGTCTCTTGCAAATATTCCTTGAGCTGTGTTAGCAAGATTCATGGATTTCCAAGAAAATTGGAGCTTAATCTCAATTAGATTTTTTCTTTTTTTCTGTATTTCCCTTCCTGCTTTCTCTTAAAAACGCACTAATTATTTTCAATTAAATATTTTTTTATATATCCATTTGAGTTATACAATTACATTACATTACAAATTTTAAGATTGAACCAAAGGAACACATTTGTGTGTATTGTAATTTTTTTCTTCAAAATTTTCATTAAAAAAATCGCATTTTCCATGAAAAAATGCATTTAAAAAAAAATCGGGTTTTCACTTTTTTTTACATTTTACAAGTTTGTGAAAATGTGTAGATAAGCATCGACAATGTTTGTAAATGGAGGATTCATTGCATAATTAAACAAAATATCTCTATTATAATGTTTCTGAGGAAGTCTAGCCGAAAAATGCATGTGACTGACTATTACATAAAGTTAAAGATTATTTAGAATAAAATTCCACAGTGGAAAACTCGAAATTGAAATAGTCTTGAAAGTGGAGAAAAAAGCGCACCCTTTGCGCGTTATTACTGCGTAATTCTCGAGGTTTTGCAATATATATTTTTTCTTTCTCATATCACGTCGAGAGATTTATTCACCTTACAAAAAGAAAATCTAAT
>JAODAH020016990.1:0-11053 GCA_027574865.2 Coproporus ventriculus | reverse complement strand
GTACAATTCAATACACTCAGTTATCTCCAGAATAGAATGATTTTTCAGTCGAGTAAATTATAATTCAGTAGATTTAGTAAAGTAAGTGGTGGACAATAATGCAATTTCCTTTTATATAATCTGACTCATTGTTCGGTTCAAATTTCTTGTCTACGTAACATTAATAACAATAGAAGAGATATATCTCAACTGCAATCCTCGAAAAAGACGGGATAACATCGAAATTGAAACCCAATATAACCTGAAGATCATTTTGTAATAATTACAAAAGGGTGAGAAGGGTTACTTCTTGATTTACGATTTTCATATTCTGTAACCAACCAAAACAATTACAATAAATATAATTTAATAGCAGGAGCGTGCGCGAATTATCTTCAGGCGGTTGAATGCAGTTATAATAATTTAATTTAATGATAGGCGAAAATCGCGCGCGCGAGTTTAATTAAATGAGAAGCTTGTTTTAATGGAAAGGGAACCGGATTGCATAACCAAAAAAAAAAAAAACGAAATCAAGCGGAAACATCAGGTGCAAGTGCAACAAATCAAATTTTATTTGTAAAACCAATTTAAGGGACACTTATGCACAGTCTGATGGTTTATAATGTTAAGGGAAGGTAGAAAAAAAAAACGTGGGATCAAAACTTGGGTGTGCTTTGAAGCAAGAATTACATGCGTTTAAAACGGAAATTCCCGCCTAATTACCGGAAAACATCTAAATCGGAAACGTTTACTGTTACACACAACGCGCACTTTCTACTGTTGATATATTCTCTTGATCCACTACGTGGGAATACACCAATATAGATCAAACACTGTATACGATTACAAAATGTATATTCGCTCGGCTTTCACAGGATTTGATACACAAAGTTCTTAATTGTTACAAAACAGTTAACGTTTCTCTAGAATTTCACATGGGATTGTTATAGAGATTCGAATTAAATGGAATTAGGTTCAGATTGATAATTATTACACGTGCTTCCTTCATATTAAAAGACCGGCATGTCTAGAACATTCGGGAACGCCACTAGAACATTCCATATATATTTTTTTTAATTTTCTGCCTAATTTTTATGTACTTCTAATTCTAATATTCCCAAGTACACACTCAATACTAACAAGAAAAAGAAATCTAGCCATGAAAGTAAAAATATAAATGTCATCTTGAATAATTCAAGAAGAAAGGCTTTTGTGAAAGATTTACCAGAAAATTCCATCGTGATGTATTGGTAGGCTCAACTCGGGCTATCTATCATTAAAAAATGATAAGTCTGATACCTTTATTAATGCTTTTCCCCTATAGAAGGCGAGAGAATTTTTATTCCAGTAAGACAAATGTAAAATTAATCTTAAGAAAAATTTCATTTCATTTATTTTGTACCGATACGGAGAGAGAAGAGGAAAAAAAAAAGAAACGAAAGCGTGGAGTATTACAAATAGTAAAATAAATCGTTGGGCACAAATCATCATCATTCCGACATTAGGCTTAGATATGAAAAAATGCGCTGCTTCAATCAATAAGATTTAAAGGGATGGTGTAATTTAGTTTCCTGTTTACTTGGAGGGTAGGAGGTACGAAATTCCCTTTTGGTTTTATCCTTGAAGTAGAAACGAACTGGTAATTAAGAAGTCGACGGTACGTGCAGAGGTTTAGAGATCGACTTCCGCGCACTTAGATACATCCAGGATTCAAGATAACACGATGAGGGGAGAAGGAGGAAAAATCGTGCTCCCAGAACATCCCTCACATAGTGAAAAGGGCAATTCATTAAGTTTGAAGCGGGTTAACCGGGAGATTGCGTCAGGTTAGTTGGAATGGAAGAATCGAGGGAAGATCCCGACTTTTTTTTTTTAGTCCTGACACCTACCCCATCTGTCGAAATAAATTAGTATTCTTAAATTTGAAAAGTTCTGTGACAGTTCGAAAACAAGGCCCGGGGGCTCGTTTTATATGATTCCAAGGTCCACCACCCCCTTAACGTGAATGCGTCAAATTGGAATTCCATCGATTGAACTCGAAAGGAATCCGTGTTATTAAAGTTTTCGTGGGAAATTTTCGACTTTTAGATGCGGGATGGATTAATGAGAATTCTACACCGCCACGAATTAGAAATTCTAATATTGACAGAAGTCCGGGGGATGTGCCGGCGGCGGGTTCGTTCGGTTTGAATATTTCAGTGTACGCCACCCCCTAGCACTCCCAACCTCATAACTTCACCTCTTAAATTTTGCAAGACACCTTGGGGAACGATACGCATTTTATATATGCAGATCGTGCGACCCTGGTATAGTTTTATGAAGGGAAGCGCGCACGGAGGGATCTAATGCACTTTCGTTGTAGGGCGTTATTGCCCGCCGACAAGTCTAAAGTAGCGGCGGTTGTGGTTGAATTGGACGGGCGCCTTGCTATTTCAAGCTTAAACTGTCACCTCGCACGCATCCCCCACGCATAATTTAACTCAATCACCCTCTTAAATGGAAACAATATTCATAATTAAGATGAAGCGATATTCATCAACTTACTCCTATTTTCTCTTATATACAATAAGCAAAACGTCTTACATAACTGCAATTTATAAAAACATTAAAGAAACAGATTTTTGTTTTTGAAGAAGGGGAAACAAGTGCACAATATTTATTCAATGTTCTATATAATTTAACAAAAATTTTGATAAACGTCAAACTGATTAAATAATTTTTTGGTTTAGTGTTTTCTACGTAATTTTGGGCTGAAAAGTAAGTACATAAAGGTTTTTATATACTTTCAATTAAAATTTTATCACCTTATTCAATCTTTCTGATCCTTTTAATTACGGAATGTGAAGATAAGATGACATTTTCAAGTTGCACCGCAACATTGTTGATGATTTTAAGGTATTCGAAAATGTATCAACCCACAGGAACAACAAAGATAACTTGCGTGCATACTAAACCCTAAACATCCCCTGAATATCCCTTGCAGAAACAAGAAGGGGATGTATTTCTTTCGTGCAATGTAGGGTCGAACAAACTTTCCAACTCCATCAACACATGTTACAAATTTTGTCAGGTGTGCACCGGAATTACCGTGATA
This sequence comes from Coproporus ventriculus, assembly GCA_027574865.2. Lineage (NCBI taxonomy): Eukaryota > Metazoa > Arthropoda > Insecta > Coleoptera > Staphylinidae > Coproporus > Coproporus ventriculus. Next base: position 7,980 of record JAODAH020016990.1, on the reverse strand, counting down.
ACTCATGCAGACCCTTAAAATAAAATTACCCGAAGGTGGTTGTATGTATGTGTAGTTGTCCCCTACGTTTTTTTTTTTTCCTATAAATCATTTCGTGACAGTAAACTGATTTGGAATACAGAAGTTTGTGTGGAAAAAAAAATATTTTGCAAATGACCAGAGGGTTGGAGGTGTATAAACCCTCTGGTTGTGAAGTAGAGGTTAGGGTTTGATTGATGAATCATCCATCAGTGAGGTGTGACAATCGCAACGTAATTATATTGTTTAGGAGGGAATCGATTATGTTAAAACAATAACCGTTGTAATATAATTTGATTGGTTGAATTGGCATATGATCAAGTATATCCAATTAACCAATTACGATTTATTATTATTATTTTTTACAGGTCGGTATATTCATATAACGAAACTTTTATTTATTCATCGGTTTATCCTTCAAAAACAAATTTCGTACCGATCCATTTAAAAAAATCCCCGTGTCCACACCCCCGAATATGAAAAAATTTATATGCCGCCCCAATCATTTTAATATAAACAAAATTTACATATTGATCAAGTCAAAACATCCCCTCGAAATCCCAAAGGGCAAGAAATTTTGAAAGCTCTCTCGAAAAACTTAATATAAACACATGTAGGGGATGTATTAATATCGAAGCTTTATAATTTTGATATTGGGGATTAATCAGAAGAAACTTGATTAAAATGAACTTAAGAATTTAATATTATTTACAAAATAATAATTTTTGAATGCCAAAAAGGCATTTTAATAAAGATTAGAGAAGATGGACATCGATTTCTTCAGAAAATAAAAAGCCTTCTTGATAAATTAAAAAAAAAGTGTTAAAACTGCAGGATTTTAATTAGTTAGTTCAATTAAAGTTTAAACATAAAAAAAATGTGAGCAACAAAAACGAAATGATAATGCATGCACGTAGCGAGATAAAGCATAGGACACGCGTTCCGCATTTGTGTATAAATCCCATTGCACCCTTCACCCCACAACCGTATTTATTTAACATGCGAAAATGCAAATTTATATTGCGGCTGATATAGTACACGTACATTCGCAAATAGATGAGTGGAGCGGTGGCAGAATAATATTATTCGAATTTTTGTAGGTGGGGTGGTCGGGAGAAAAACAAACCGTAAAAATCCAACCAAACCAACAACAACGGAGTTTGTTCACATACGGGAGAGCCTTAGAGCGAAGCAGCTCCATGAAATATTGATATGGAACGGTTGCGGGTGAAGGGAACGTGCATTTTATTATATGCTATCAGGTAATGCCGGAGCTTCCATATAATGTGCAAGCAATAAATTGATACTACATTTACATGGTCCCAAACACCGGGCAAGTCTCATGCATACTAAAAGATGGAAAAAAAAACGAGATGATTCAGGAGAGACGTGTGAGATCGCACTAATAAGACAAAAATCGTGGTAAGCCATGATTTTAATTTTTTACCAAACAATTTACATCACAATAGGAAATGAAAACCCCTGGAAAAGTTTATATTTGTTTAATGTCTTCTATTTTTCGTAAGGGTTGATTCGTGCGAATTTTAATACAGATTTACAGCTTTTGTCCCCAATGGTGGTACAAGGGGGTTGATTTATACGAATGCAAATGTGCAGTGTCGCCGGGAAACGTTAAATAAGGCTGCCGGGGCTATTTTTCGTGGATTACCTCGTGATATATTTCGAAGATTTGTTTCGTCCAGTTGTGCCCGCTTCATCCTCTAATCCCAATAAGGAATGTTCCTATCATTATCCTCAGTTGTCCTACCAAATCCTTTCATATTAAATGTACAAGGCGCATGCGAAACAACGATCCCCTTACTTTCTTTATCTCACGCCGACCATTATTTCGGATTACACTCCGCGTGCGGTCATTAATATCCCAAGAGTCATCCCGAAGTTATGTGCACGCGCATTTATAGATGACCCGGAAATCTTCTTGAGCCCTTAATAAATCCCCAAGGATAAAATTTATTTAGTAAAATTGACAAGATTTGTATTTCGGATTATTCAAAATGGAGAAACAAATAAAAATTCACAGTTCGGTCGATAAGAAGATGGGGAAGGTGGAAGATTTCGCGCATCACCCCCTCAAAACCCCTTTTTAACAATAACAATATTCATTTCCTGTGCAATTGGTATAAAACGGAACCGGGGAAATTCCTCTCGCGAATTGTTATTTTTTGAAATAAGAAAACCTCCGGGATTGAGTCGGCCCGCTTCGACAATACTCAAATTTATGTGAGTTGAGCACGAGTTTTCCGGGGATAATCTCCATTCCGTAACTCTTTTTAATTAAACGTGTGAAAGGTTTTAATTGCACACTTGGGGGGTCTGAATGGTGGAAGAATAATAAAATTATGAGAAAGGGAGGAAGAGATAGTGCAAAACTGAAAATTTTAGTAATAAATGCGCTCTATGAACTTTCCAAAACATCCTACCGCGATTCTTTCATTTCTAGTACCCATTGTTTTCTATTTTTCGTTTTTCTAGCAACGAGATCGGCCCTAGTGAAGTAAATAAATCCCGGAACAACACAATAAACGTTATAAATGCCGCTTGCTCGGCCATCTGTAACGATTTACGAAAGATAATCGCATCTCACGTACTTGCAAGCGGATCTGATATTCACGTAATAATTTTTAAAGCGAGTGGCTGAAGGGGTATAAACGGGCAATTTAAATGCAACTTTACTCAATTTTTGCACGCGCACAATCATATTTTATCAACTAGGTCAGAACTTATACATAATAACAATGGATTACATAGGAAAAAGTTTATGAATTACACAAACACGTACGACTAATACAGAATTTAAATAGAAAAATCGTATTTTAAAATTTATTGTAAATGTAAAACAATAAATTTTATAACTGCATCGAATAGGGGAATTATTAAATTTTAATTAAAGTGGATCGGATAATCATTAACGCGTTGGACTATTAATGTAATGCGACTGTAACGCTCTCGTTGTTGTTATTGTCATTGTTGTTTAATAATCGCTTCATTCATCACAATCTAATTATACGAATGGAGTGCGCACGTTTATTTAATGTGATTATCGATTTTATTCCAATTTTATAAAATTGACTGGATTCATTAAAAATAGCAGGACAGTTTGCTTCTCATTCGAGAAGTCGTGGGTTTGAACCCCAGTCATTGTAATTGTTTCAGTGGATTTGTTATTGATATCCACTTAATGTTGGGATACAATTTAAAAAAAAATGGCTTCTTTCACTTCTCTGGTTTAGACGGAGTGAAGTAACAAGAGTGACATGTTGGTTGCCTAATCAATAAATATGCACCATACGAAATAATAATAATGACTGGATTCATTTCATACTGATATTTATATCAAAACCTTTAATTAATTAATTAATTCGGTATAAAAAGTTTTAAATTAATGAATTGGTAGCCAGGCGCATCCACCATATTCACACACACCTAATTATTTGAACGACGCTCAAATAAACACGGAACATTTATAACGATCTACAAATTGCAAATGCGGTGATGGGTGCATAAAATAGGAAAGTAATTATTTACAAATTTCGCAAATTGATTCGAGTTCATTTGCACAACCCCCCCACCAGTTAAAATATTAATTGCGTAATCAACGAACTGAAATTGCGTGGGACGTGCATTGCGCGCAGTTCAGTTGCATCGCATTATTATTTTATCTAAAATAGAAAAATCCTCGGCGGGATGTTTACAAAACGTCAAAATGATGTTTAATAATGCAGATGCGGCACGATTTCGCTAGGAAATCGAGCAGGTATAAACGTATTCATTCTTAAAATCTTGGAAAAATCTCGTATGTGCAATAAATTGATGGAAAGGGAATCCTTCGCCCCCCCCCCACAAATTTTCTCCAACAAGTTTTCTAGAGACAAATTGCTCATGTCCATCTGTGTGCGGCGATTTTCTTTTCCTTTTTTTTCTTCGAGAAAAGTTTCCATTTAATTAAAAAGAATTGTACGGTCCCCTTACGAAAAGATAACAGTCTTCTCATATGCTGGGACAATTTTATTTCGGGGAAAACTTTTTCCGGGACACGAAATTATTACAATTTGCGGTTTAGAGAGAAGCACGAAGTGGCTTCCAACATACAACCTAAACTATTTTGCGCGATATTACATTTACTTTCAAGGATAAAAAAAATGTGAAAGAAACATAAGACGTGACTGCAGATATTTTATTGATTTAATAAAAGAATATTATTTTTTAAAAGAAAAATTACAAATGAAACACAAAAACAACATATTCGATAATTTGAAATGATTTTAATATTTTTAGGTTGAAATTTAAATATTCACCGGAAGTCCATGTTAAATTAATGTAGTTATCCGTACCCCTCGCACTTATTTACACCTACTGTACTCAAAAATTAAATCTTTGTTCTATTTCATGATTGAAATGGAAAAACCTTGCTTAAATATAAAACTAAAAGTTGAAGCAATTAAAATGTTTGAAGAACTACTTGGAAGTTAAGTTACTGTTTTAATTGACTAAGAGAGGGAGTTTAGAAATGCAATGATTGAGTAAATAGTTGCAAGTATTGAAATGCAAGGAGGTCCAAAAAGTTTCAATAAAAATCAGCAGTTTAAACTGCTTTAAAAGTTTTCCTTATCCCTCCCTTAAATGCACCCCTTATCTTTATTTATGTTGTAATGTATTCGTTGTAATATTGTCGGTATTTATCAGTAAAGCTAAAACCGGCGCCATCCATGTAGATCACATTAAAACCTTCCATCTTAGATACAAGATATCAGTTGTATAGACCGGTATCCAGTTTTAATATCATCTAACGTTACAACACTCAGTTTATTTACCACCCTCAATACAATCGTGTTAGGTGTGCTGCTAACATAAAGGGCGGGGAACATAACGAGCGACACCTCATAAAGGAAAACTCGAGTTGGGTGTTTCGTGCAAACTCTAGCACAATTGGCTTTACACCAACCCATTCAATGGTAGATAGTTAGAGTCAGGTGGTTGAGGGGTGGTGGAAACTCGCACTCTCTACTTTAATTTTAAAAGAGATAAATACTGGAATGAGTTGGGGTTCCTGTAGAGCTAGAACATATGTGCGATGTGCTGTTTGTGAGATCCGAAGGTTTAGGGGGTGGTTTAAGGGGGTAGGTGGAGAATTCTGTTGCCTTCCAGACTTGAAATTGGAATTGCCGGTATGTGAGACAATAGTAGGATGTCTGTTCGTGTCAGGAGGATCGTGATGGATACGTCGTAATTGGTTACTGATGACAGATGGCGTGTCTGATGTCGTCTACATACACACAAATACAAATTGCGGTTATAATAATAAAATCGGGACGTGAACCCAGGACTTAAATAAAATTCGAATATAAAATCATTTTATAAACGTTCTTTCCTTTCAATATTTTCACATTTGTTTGGATCAGTAGAATTTTGTTATAAAATTTTAAATTGTAATGGAGTAGGCCATGATTTTTATCTTTTACCAAACAACTCAAACAAAAATTGTAATTGGCCATGAATTTAATTATTTTTTTAACAAACAATTTAAACAAAATTCATGGAAAGCCAAGATTTTTATTTCTTACCAAACAGCTTAAACAAAAATCGTAATAGATTAAAGAGTTTTAAGGTTAAATATATCCAGAATTCAATTTTAAAATAGTAGAATCCATTCATTAAATAAATAATAAGTTTATGGTTATTTCAACTTGACCCAATCAGCATTTATATTTGCGAATGTAAGCAGAAAGAAGGCAGAAGGTAAACAACAATGGGAGAAATTCTGGTCGTTTGCCTTTCAACAATGCACGAAAAAATATTTCATGATCCTTTTGTGTGTGCAAGGTCCTGTTTTTAACCCTTACCCTTCTGAAGTTTTTTTTTCTTTTGCATAGGAAGTTATCGAAGCGTCAATCCCCCTTTTAAGAAATCTCTTTTCCAGAAAATTATTTTATTCCAAGTAATTCGGAGCCTCCTTTGATTTGTTGCCCTTTGCGATATTTATTCAACGAATTGATTCGCAGGGAAGCGAGCATGAAAGCAAACCCCACCTCCCCCACTTACAACCATCTTTTCTTTTATTTATGTCTCATATCCTTTTTATATCATCAATTTCAAACGTACATTTTTGCCTTTTTATGAATACTAATTTAACTCCTCTTTTCAATCCAACTTCTCTTTGTATATAAAAAAAAGGGGGGCGATTTTTCGCTTTTGCATCCTCAGCAAAAATTAATACATTTATGGGGGGAAGAATTGGATACAAAAATACTAAAGGGTTTCCAAATTGAATCTAGCTCCTAGTAAATTCACAAGGGATGTGAAGAGTCATAATGGCCCATTAAGGTAGTTTACATATGTCGTGTATATAAGATGCGTTTAATCCATTACCCCAAGAGAAATTTCGCCTTGTAAATTTCAGGTCCCCCTAATACGATTAAGGAAGGGTGGTGACGTTGCCTGATATCAAACACCGAAACATTTCGTTCTAATAAACCCCTGGCAGTTTTACGTGACTCGAACCACCAACAGAAGCTTAATAAAAACGGTTTTTATCAGCACACCAGAAGCTAACAACATATTGAAATATATATATCGCACCTCCCCCACCCCAAAATAGAAAATATAATCACGTAATCAATATGGGGAGAGAAGGTTTGTATGTGTGTTAATATTATCACACTCTCTGTTTGAGGGGTGAATTGAGTATTATATTAAATTCCAATTTTATCCGATGATTAATATAAAAATTGTTTTGGGTACAACTATACGAGGTAATGGCCAGATCTTCACCTACCTCACAAATGTTTACATAATAAACTTCTTGTTTTGTTGGGTATGAAGCTCGATTCCTTGTTAAAAAGAAGTAAAAGTAAATTCGTATTTTTCTTTTTTCTTTATTTATTTTTTTTTCTCTCTTCGTAACTGAAACTTGCCAAAATAAGAAATAAACGTTTATTTTGTTTGTGGGGATGATTTTGTTCTCAGTTAAGAGAAATAAACTGGCAGGGTGGAATTAAATGAAACAACACATCGGCAAGTTGGAAACGCGTGCGTGCACGCTCACTCAACTCTCTTCTTTCTTTCTTTCTTTTTTTTTGGACTGCTTGCGAAACTACCCGGGGGATGATCGACGTGATACATTCCACAACACGGTTCTTACGGGGGTTAACGTGGAATTGTTGGCGGCGACGTGTGACAGATAAATCGATATCCTTGATGTCGGTCTTTAGGATGAAGCAATTAGAGAAGTAGTCTGTCATGTCTGACGTCTCGAATAGCGTCCTGACGTAAACAGAGTCGCGCGACTCATCCCCTTTTCTTATAAAAAGAACTGAAACTGCTCATAAAGTGATGTGGGGGTTGGAAAATTTTTCGGAACGAGTAGCTTGTTTACCAGATTCGCGCTACGCCGATAAATATGTCAGTGGGGCGCGTAGAAGAATCACCCAACTTGAATGGATGTCGCCCATTAAAAATTTCCAACCCCTTAATTTGCGGAGTAGCGAAAACAGAAAAAAAAAACTAGAGGAAGGTGGAGGGTGCACGTGCGCATTTTTCATTCCCTCTAGTAAAATTTACCTTGCTTCCATAAGATGAATCACCTCTTGGGAATATAAAAGCGCCCCCATTAGAATCTCACTCCCCCCTCCTTCGAAAAAACTTAATTTAATTTAATTTATAAAAATCTGGTGAATATTTCTGGGATGTTCAATTCTCAAAGTCCCTTCGGTGTTGATTTATGAATGTATCGGCCACAATTGAATCGTGGATGTACCAACCGCAATCAACTCGGCTTACATCTCCCGGAAAGGTGGTCCATCTGGGGATTCGAATTGTTTAACTTCAAATAAAATTCTACCCCCTCACCCCGAATTCAGATTTTTCTTAGAAGGGATGGGTTTGAGGGATGGTTTTATCATTTTTATTGCGTGCGGTTCGTTAGGAAGTTGGGACGTGTCGTGA
>JAODAH020016981.1:0-10209 GCA_027574865.2 Coproporus ventriculus | reverse complement strand
TTCATTTTAACTAAAGTTGAATTTAGTGATAATTATGAAGTCCACCCTTAAATTAATAACAAAACGCATTTTGCATATTAAACTAATTAAATATATCTAGTGGAATTATAATTAGTGCAGATTTATATAAACATATAACTAATCTAATTATAAAGTGAAATAAAAGAATAAAAATAAAATCACTTTATTCATTATGTGAGGTATGATATGGGTCAAACAGATTTCAGATTTACTAAATTTAATTCTAAAATAGAATTCGAAATAATTCGCCCCTAAATTATATTAACATTTCATAAAATAATTTGCTATTTATACCAAATCATATTATTTTCAATTTTCATTTTGATTCACTCCAATCAGAATATTATTTAAATTAGATAATTAGATTCAACAATCAAATAAATAATCATTTTCTTTTTTTAAATTAAATATTAATATGCAAAAAATAAAAAAAAATAATGCGGAACCTTATTAAGTTAATTATATTTATGATGTTTGGATGTGAATTCGTGTAATGGAGGATAATTGAAGGAATCCCGTGGATTTAGTTGGATATTAAATAAGATATTTGTGGAATTTCATAATAAATTTGATTGGACCAGATTGTTTTTGTTTGAGGGAATTTGTGGTGTAATTTCAGGAAAAATTTATTGCGTTTAATGTTCGGGTGGAATGATTAAGGGTTGATTTATGAGGGAAGTTTAAGGAGAATTTGCATCCCTTTCAAACATAATTCAATGCAAATGCTAAAGTGCATTTAAATGTCCAGAATGAGAATACCAAAAGTTTGTTTTACATGTAATTATGGTTTTATAATAAACATATGTGCTGTTTAGTACTGAATCCTCCATTTTACAAGAATAATCAGTAGAAATGAAACAAAAAGAGAATTTTATCGATATTGTTGCATATTTTCCTTTGGTAGTGCACCAATTTTTGGGCAAATAAAATATTTCTCCAGAAATTGTTCTATTCTGCCATAAAATCGGCTAAGTTCGTGCAAGATCGCGGTTGACCACCATTTTGAATTAGAATGATGGCGTAGCGAAAATTTTAAAATAATTAAGATGAAAATTTTGCATAAATTTTGTATAAAAAAGTAATAAAATAATTACATGTTATAAATGAAAGGATTAATAATTTATTTTTTAAATTATACATTATACATATTTTTTAAATAAAATTGTAACTAACTTCACATACAACTAATATGTGCGTCTCTATGGTGGTATCAGCAGTGCTGCCAAATCTACCGTTCTAGCAGCAGTTTTACTGCTTTTTAGAGGTAAAAATTAATTTAAATGATCTAATATATAGTTCACCCCTTTAAATCATTAAATCAATAAATAAAGATAAAATACAAATAAATCTTTTCTATTCCCACGTTCCAATTTCAACTTCCCTTCCTAAAAGTGTTAATTAAAACTTCCAATACGAATTTTAAATACATTTCAGGGCGTTCCTGATTTAAAATGTCACAAGGGGTGAATTCTAGCTTCATAGAGCAACGATTTAATTCTAATTTCTTTGAAGTCAAGCACACAAAAAAAATGGTAAAATTTGCATGTCATTTTTAAGGCTTCCCCTTTTAAATAATTCTTTTACAACATCCCTTCATAACGGTCCATCACTCACGTATCAACTTTTTTTTTTGCAAAAATCCCAGGAAATTAATAGGACGTTATACAATTTTCGAGATGAAAGCTGTTCCATGCACATCTTCCTTCATAATTTCAGATCCTATAGGATGTTATTATCTGACTTCATCCACATAACGTTGGGGATCATGCGGAAATTTTGTTTTTGACATTAATTCGCTTTGTGATTGAGCCAATCACCCTCAAGTTAAATTATCACGGGTAGTATCCTTAAAATTAAGGGTGGTTTTAGTAAAAAAATAAATAATTGATTTATAAATTGTTGGATTTAAAATTTATTGTGCAACCCCAGGTGAGCTCAATTAGGGATTATACCCCTTTCGACTTGTTGATTTATTTAAAGGTATAATTTATGTTTTCACCCCGACAACTCACAAAACATTTGTACATTTAAAAGGTGGAGTTGATTGCAAATCGTTTCGCACTAAAACGATAATGTTCTTTACTCTTAAAATTCACACTGTGCTTAAATGAAGTTATCATGGTGCTATTATTGAGCTATCGCGAAATTTAGTATCGGTATTAAAAGTTTTATGACCGTTAATGAGATATAAGAAGGTAAAAGGTTTAATGGTTATTTCGTGGAATGCAGAAATGAAAAATATTTATGGCGATGTGTGATAATGTTTAGGGTGCAATTAAAAATAAAAGTATCGTATCTAATGGGATATAATTGTTTATGTTGATGGGGTTAACAAGATTGTTAAATGTTTTGCTGTATGAAATAAAATAAAAATAAAAATCGTTTAAGAATGTATAAGAGCATTGTCAAATAAATTTGAAAAACAAAGACATGTAGCAAGGTCGGGGAGATTTTTTTAAATAGTTTGTTCTAAATTACCAATTTCAAGGTTATTTATCATAAATCAGGTTTGAATAGTATTGCGGGTCATCCGCTTTTTGAATTACAATTAGTTCATCGAATGAGGGCCAATTTTATATGGCACACTCCGGCACGCTTTTCGGTAGGTTCTTTAATATTCCATTAGTGATATAATCAAAGAGGTAGAAGAGTTTTTTTTTTTAGATTTTTTTTCGTGCGGATGATTGTTGTTCGGCAGATGCGCTCGAATGATCGCCCCGCGATTCTATAGGAAACAAAAAAGGTGGAGATAATAGCAGCTCGTTTAAGAAATTAATGGGATAAAATGGAAAAAAGTGGTGATGTTTTTTTTTTCTAAATACTTTTCTATTGTTTAATAATTGTTTTACGGCATGAAGAATTCTATGAACCATTTATTTAATTTAAATCTGAGTAACTGAAATAATTAAAAGACTAAAGCAACACAAATAAAAAAAATTGAGAAAGTTTTAGTTTTTTTTTTATTAAAAATTCAATTACCATTCTGATTCAACTTATATAAATCAAACCCCAATTGCACTCACTCATTGTTTTCCCCAATTCAACCTGATCAATTGTTATGACAGAACTCACAACTCGATCAAAACTCTCCCCTATTATAAGTCAAATGAAAAATTAACACATCAATCGCGCATTTATATTTGTTTCAATTTATATTTAATAGTATCGTTGTTCTGGGGGAACATAGACCCCTTTCAATATCAATTTTTCCCCTTGGTGATATAGGAATTCATCTAAAGGGGATAATTGCGATTGGGTGGAGTTAGTTACAGTTTTGGTTAGGGTCGATTCTGAGTCACTTTTTTTTCTTTGCTGTTGTTTAATACCTTTGATGCATGGTGTTACTATGGTTCCTTTTGTGAGTTTTGAAGTGTGCGGATGGCATGTGTATCGAATCGGATGGACAGGAATTGGTTGTTTGGGGGAATATGGCTGCTTAGGGTGGATTGTATTGTTCACATACTACGGAGATATACTGTTATTTTTCTTTTGATACCGAAAAGGCACAACCAATTAATTATAATGATGTTCAATTTCCATTATCACCAAATAAGGCTTTTATATAAAAACTAATAATGACCAATGGATAAAAGCATTTATTGGTAATTGAATATTTGTTATGTAAAAATTCTTTTAGAAAATGCATTGTGTAATTTACTGTAAAATTTCAATATTTTAAAATTGTACGGAAATAACCCCTCTCAAATCTTTATTGATTTAACTTTCTACCCTTCCTAGAACTAACCCTATGATCCCATTTTTCTTATCGAAATTCCTTCAACAATAAAAATTCCCGAGCAATTGATTCAAATATTTTTCGCATATTCTACATCAGTGCTTCCCAAATTGTATTTTCTTTTCAGATAATTTTTTTACAATTTTTTTTTAGCAATATTTAAGCTTTCAACTCAAACATGCAACAAGCTTACAACGCGCTGCTTGTGCGCTGCGCGCGAAAGGCGCGGCGCGTTCATTAATACATTCTCAAAGGAACCAACACTGATAATTTTTTAACACAAAGGCAAATTTTAATTATCTCATATATTCAATAAACAATTTTCTGTTTTCTAAAAATTTTTTGAAATTATTTTATCCATAATCCTTCAATATTTTTACTCACTGAACCTTAAAACAACAAAAAATTAAAAATAACCGTATCAAAAAATAAAAGTTTGAGAAACACTCTTCTACACAAACAAAAAACGTTACCAACATTTTAAAAATTAAATTAAACAAACACAAACCTTTCTACGTTATGTAATTCCATTCTTAAAATAATTCAATTACTTTACATGCCCAAAATTTATTTATAAATTAAATTAACCATAAAAATATAAAAATATTTATGACGTGAAAATGTTTGGAAGGGTAGGGGCCAATGATGAAAGACTTCCGCATTTTTCTTCTCTACTTAAATTGTGTGAAAACTCTGAGGAACTTTTTTAATTCAGTTAAAAGAATTAAAATGTTGACAGTGATTTAGAAAAATATAGGGGAAGGAATTTATACGGAAAATAGTTAAATTATTAGATGGGATGTTAGATTTTTATTAAAAAGTAAAAAATAAATAAATCTAGAACGATAGATAAATAAATAATAAATATAAATAAGCGTTTTAAAATTGTAAATTTGTATTTTTTAATAAAAAGAAAATATCGATTTAATTTTTATTTTTTATAATTTGACATTCTTAATTGTTGTTTTCCTCCAACGCCTACTTTATATTTTTTTAAAATCATTTTTTTTGCAATTTTAATATTTTTCATTTTTAAATGTTTTAAAAATATTTTTTGTTTTGTAATTTCACCAGCATTAATTAAATTGTTTCCCCTTTACGATACGATTGAATACATTTTTTTTAACTTAGTTATTATCCGTTCTGTGGTTAAATTGAATTATTTAGCAATAATGTTGGTGTTTCGGCCCAATGGAGAATTAAACCAAATAATTCCCTCACTCAATTAACTCAAAAAATACAATAAAACCAATCAAAACAGAAATCTCTTTGTTTTCATAATTTGTTAATTACATTTTTATCAAATCTACATTACCGCAATTTTTCCTATTAATCAATAAATAAATAAATTCACAATACAAACAGAAATATATTTAGAAGAAAACGGTAAATAAAACTTTATTTTTTATTTTATTATCAACAAAAAAAAAATTGTGTCATCTATAAATGATTATCCATTTAGTCATTAACAAAATTAACCTCGTAAAATTTTCCATCATTTTTCTAATAGCATCATCCTTTTTAATTATCACAAAAAGCTCCCCCTAAATGTACGAAGACACATGTATCGATAAAACATCCCTTTTCACTTGCGTGTTTCTGTCCTATCTATATTTAATACGCTAGACAGGGATAATCAATAACAATTACAAAATCTATTTCTGTAATAATTGCATAATAGTTGACAAATCATGGACACGTATTGTCAATCATTCCATTTCAGAGACAATCAATTATTCAAATGATACCATCACAATAAATTATTTATTCAGCGCAGCTTTCAGTGTAACACATTTCAGTTAATTTACACTTAGGAAAATTCACTAACGTAACAAGACAAATTATTAAAAAAAGAAGCAAAAAAAAAACTAAAATGTAGAGTTCCATTAAATAATCTAACGAAAGATGATCACATTTTCACATGAAATATCTTTCCACTTGAATTTAATCTTTTGGACGATTAAATTCTAAATTTCCTTGTTTGAATTACCCGCGTTTTTTTTTCGATAAAAACAGCGGGTAATTCAAACAAGCAAATTATGTGAATTGGAGGATGATATTAAAGTTATTTTTTGTATTGAAACTTTTATTAAACAAACAGGATCAGTACTTGACACTTTTTGTGTAAATTATATGTGTAACCTCCCCATAAACTGCAATGGAAGTCCGCATTGTCAGTAGATCATTGATTAAGAGCGGCATTCTTTGTTTTTAACCAGTTTTAAAAGATAATCAGAACGCTCCGAAGCGTGCCATCAACGTACACAGCATCCATTGATCAGTCAATCACACGCCAAACAAAACTCTTTTCTTCAATTAAATTACAAAATAAAAAAAGAAAATAGCACAAACGATGCAATACATTGCAGCTAATTAAATTCCATTTGAAATTTGGTATTTCAAAAGCGTTGCCAACAACTTCTTTTAAGGGATGTAATTTGAGATATTGCGAAATGTAAAATGGAAGAGGAACGTATTGTGAATTGAACCTGCACCTATTGCATTCCAAATCTTCTCCACCTACTTCAGTCTGTCCTACAATATCCGGGACGGAAATGAATCCTCTTTATATCCCCCCAAGTGAAATGGCTGCAAGGTTGCAACAGTCTCTTCGTCCCGAAATGTTTAAAACGGGGCTGGATTTACATTTCCGGACCGAGCTCGTATTACAGATGGACACAATTACATAAAATTACACTTTTCAATACTGCCAATTGTTACATAATTAAAATTAGGTTAGGTAAATTCCAAAAGACATTTCTAGTAAAATCTAAATGTAAATTTTATGAGTGAAGGGAAAATCTTCATAATCAAATAAAATCACAAATTCGAGAGAGAAAAAGAGGGAAATGTGTTAATATGTAGAAGGAGGGTGTAAGATAAAAGCAATGAGATAATATAATCTTAGTGATGCATTTTAATACAATTTGAATGTAGTAGAGTGTTATATTATTACATCTTCCTTTAGTTTTGTTGATTTTTCAATGCGATGTTCTAATTAAGTTATGAATTATGCATTTTATTCTACAATAGTTTCTATGAATACATTAAAAACTGTGTGAATAGTTGTAAAGTTATTTATTAAATTAATTATACCTGGGCCGGCTTTCTTCCTGTTTTAACCATTTCACGAATTTAAAAAGTAGATGGCTGCAAGGTTATATTATCTGTCATTCACTTAATAACTCGATAATGAAGTTTCTTGTTCATTTATGCCAACCTATAAAAATAAAATGAATGAATGTAACTACTTATGTCATTTTGTTTTTGGGTTTCATTAAAAGTAATTAAATTACAGAAATAAAAAAGATTTTTTTTATATTGAAATTCTCTTTCATTACTCAATTTTAATTTAGGACTTTTCAATTAAGTTGATTATAATTCCAAGATTTGATTTTTTTTTCTGTTTGATCCTAATGGATGATTATAGGGGAATTTTGTTTGCAAGAACCACCAGCATGTGTTTACAACCCGATTGTCTCCCTCCTTTTTTATGTTTACAGAAAATTACACGCGGGCTTTAAAAGCAGAGGAGATTTGAAATTAACTCCTTTATGTTAGCGGAATTAATTAAAAAACGAGGAGAAGGGGAGGACTTTAGAGGGAATTGTTGATTTAACTTCTTATTGTGCTTTTCTTTTTTTTTAAGTACGCAATTTTGTAAATATAAATAAAACATTTAATAAGATATTATTTTTTTTTATTTCATGTTGATTCAACTAGATATAAACGAATAATAATGAATTGGATGCAAAAAAATTAACAAAAGGAATAAAACTTCATTTTGTTTTTCTTACTGTGAGGTCGTAGTGGAATCCCGCGGTGAAAATATGGAATAATTCCACGTAATATGTCTCTTCTTCGTGTATTTTTTTGTAATCCAGTTGTTTTCAGTCACGTCCAGAGTATTTTTGAAGTGTGACGGAAAAATGGGCGAATTAAATCTGTAATTGCTGCACTGAGAGAGATTTACTGCATTATATTCGAACGAAAGATAATCACTTAACCGTTGGTGGGTTTTTGTTATGAAATTCTCACTGGTTATCAAGAAATCATATAAAATAATTAAGAAAAGGAAGTTGGAGATGGAGACTTTATTTTGATTATTTTTATTTTTATTATTATACAAATACTGAAGACTTAGCAAGAGGAATAGAATAACACGTTTAGTACATTAAAGGTAATAAAATTATCGGTGCATCTACACAAAGGGAAATGCGATTCTTATTTGATTAAGGGTGGGACTCACTAACCTTACATTAGCGTACAAGCTGATTGGGGAAGATCACTCGATGTGTCATCACAACATTTAAGATCTTTTCTTTGACTACAATGAAAAATACAAATCGAAAAATTTTCAATAAACAATCAATAGTTTATGTTTAAGTTAATATTAGGTTGGTATTAGCTTAGTCCTCTTACCCGTGGGATGTTTACTGTCTGCCGATATCAGACATATCCGACTAGATTACTAACTGTGGGGGTTCAATTCCCCTGAGATGTTCACGCTGTTACGATTACATGGCGCTGATTGAACCAGCTAAAGGGGGCATACTTGCAATGGGGATGGATACAAATTGGAATTTCATTTATCCAACACGGATTAACTACACCGTGTGGAACACAGGGTATTAGCAGGATATGATCGATGCTTACATCCCTCTCTTTTATCAATTACAAATTTTCCCATAACACAAACAAAAAACGTTATTTATTTAAATAAAATTTAAAAATTAATGTAAACATATCATGATGCATCCATCCATCCATATATCCAGCATCAAAGTTAAAATTGGATTTTCGTAACATGAGATTCAAATGGAAGTTAAATCTCGGAGGTAATGTCACTTTAAAGGATGTCTCAATAGTTATTAGGAAATTTTCAGTAGTAGATTAGAACTTCTTGAAACAAATTAGACATTTACATTTTTCACTTCGATTTTCAATTTACAAATGCATTTCAAGTAGAAAACATTTCGCTTTTGACAGCTGTTGAGGTTATATACCAACTTATAAAAAATAAAATGAATCCAGTAACCTTTTTTATGTAATTTAAAAAATTGTTACCGCCTTACTTATCTATTTGTTCCACTTTCAAGTTCATTTTGGCAATTTAAATTGTTGAAAACATAAAAACTTAGAATTAAATTATTAATTACGTTGTATTATTCAATATATGTGTATATCAGCACATGTGTATGCAATTTGCGTCATCCAGATTTCGTGTTCAGTCATGCGAATGAACAACTAATTCGAATTAATAATTGTTAATACAGAATTAGTTAAAGACTTCACAGGAATTCATTGTTTCAATAATCTTAAGCATATAGTATAGATTTTATTTAATATTAATTCAAATTAGTTGTTCATTCTGCATGAAGGAATATAGTTGTGATTATTGGAATTGCGGGCACATGTTCGTTTATATGTATTGAAATTAGATCATCTAAATCTATATGATCACAGTAAATAGGTCCTCGTATGCCCTCACGTCCGTAAATTCGTATCGAACAATTCCCATCGCTCCATATGATCAATATGTGATTACAAATTACACTGACATGTGTTTCATTGTCATCAGAAAGACGCTTGGGAGAAATGGGGGGGTTGGAGGGGTTTTTATCCCGGTTTATGTCTCTAATTTCGACTTTGCAAACTACCCTCTTGAGAGTGGAATATTAAAAAGAAAAACCTTCATCCCCAAGAGAATTGTGGCTAAATTTTGAAATTACTCTTGAAATAATGTCGAGGGGTAATCGATGAATTAAACATTTTTATAAAAGTTGAAAATGGGGTATTTGAAAAAGTTAACCACACCCGATAATAAATTTTAGTTGGAGTAACATAAAAAAAAATTTAGTCGCGGAATATTTTGGTGTAATTCCCACGGACATAATGCGGTTATAAATTCATGAAGTTTTATCCCTCACAACCGTACGGGTATCCAATTACCCCTCGTATGTTACACCGAAAGTGTAATCCTAGTGTGTCCCTGGTGGACATCCACTCCATTCAAAACGCGCAGGTTTTTAAAAAGGACGCGTGCCGTCTCAATGGGCTATAATCTCCACCACTTCAAACGCAACTGCGACACGGGAAATGGGAAAACTAAGTGCTGGGTACAATAAGATGATCAAAAGAGGAGACGGAAGATTAACGTTAATGAAGCGCGCAGGGCCTTTGATGTTGTTCCTTCTCGACGCCTATAGGGGTAGCGGAAAGGTTAACAGACACAAAATTGAGATTATTGCGAAAGGAAACCGAATCCATCGCTTAGATTTCACAGTGGTATTCCATTGAAAAGCTGTTCTAACAATTTCAGTCCGGAAAATCCCGCAAATTCGCTATTGGAAATGTTGTACTAAAGCTGGAACGATCGTTCTTAAACGGATTACTAACATTGATCCCTATATAATTCATTCTTCCCATACTAAGCGGCTTTTTCATTTTTT
>JAODAH020016964.1:0-17016 GCA_027574865.2 Coproporus ventriculus | reverse complement strand
TTAACACCAAGTTCTGAAAAATGTTTGATCGGTGGCCGGAATGGCGAAACTGGAATCGCATCGGTCATGTAAACCGAAGGTTGCAGGTTCAAATCCTGCTTCCGGTCGAATATTTTTCTTAATATTATATATATATATATATATATATATATATATATATATAAATAACAATACGCGTTTAGATGTCATAAGGAATATCAGTACCCAGTCAATTAATAATATGACACTGACTAATAGAAATCCCAATAAAACTATATACGTAAGACAAAAAGGACAATTAAAAATAAAATGTATCCCAATGTGATCAATAGAAATGTCACACTTAGATATGATATAAAGGGAAAACGTCCTAGAAAATTTTTGTTATATATACTCTATAAATATAGAATTTATTACTTGTTTTATTTTTGTTGTTTCGGGTATTTACTTTTAAAAAATACTGTTTAGTTAATGTTACTTATATTGTAGCCATAAATAAGTAAATTGAATGAATAATTACAATTTGTTGTGGTACTCTTTTTAAATAGAGCGACAGCGCCAGAAATTCCGACCTACTCTCGCGAAATTTAATGGATGCCATTTTGAATAGGATGTGACCGCGCTAAATTTAAATTCGAACATATTCGTCTATTACTTCATCCATGACAATTGTATTTTGTCTATTTAGATTTAATGTAAAAAGGAAAAGTAATATAGGTATAAACATCGTCCTTTGTTCATATGCAAAGAAAATTCTCTTCAACTTTCGTTTTTCTATATTATCAGTATTATAAAATCTAAAAAGTATTTTTATTTAAAATCAGAAAGTATCAGTAGCAAAATTATTCTGATTCTTCGTATCTAAATAATTATTTACAACTAGAATATCTACACATATCATTTATAATATGAAACAGAGAGATGAACTAACTATGTAATTAATTTGTTTTAATTAATATTATTATAAATTACGTTGCATAAATGTAAGCTCCCAATTTAATTACCAATAAATACTTACAAATTAGTTTTTTTAAGTTCTGGTCGTTACCTGAAAAGAAAGAAAGAAGAAGATTAGTGAAACTTTAGAAAATTTCCTGTTGTTATATCTTTTGAAGGAGAGAAAATCTCTTTAATTCCATCTAAAAGTTTCAATCAGAGTGTGCAGGCAGATATCACAAAAGGAATTTCAAATTGAAATTCTTTACTCCATAGGACACATATTTATTTTTATCACCCTTTAAAAAAAAAAAACTCCCTCACAAGTATTAGTTATTAAAGTATGTTATGCATCTCGCCAAAACAATTTGTTTATTGAGAACCGATGAGTCCCATCGTTAAAATATTTTCGGAGGGAGCTTTACAAATCGATCTAACCAAGTACTTGCCTTTATTTATTGCGATACCCTCATTCCTTCACCATATAAAAAACGTGCCGATCATTTTTTAAATAGTTTTAGTTCATCACAAATTGAAGTATTCAGGTGGATGCGATTTATATTTAAAGTTTCTCATTAAATATATGCAAAAGTTAAATAAACTGATTCATCTATTTTCCAAATGTACAAAAAGCAGAGAACAATTATTAATGGGGTTCAATTAATATTATTAGACATTTCATTTATATGAAGGAGCACGAGCGCGAATTTTCTAGGAAATCAAATGTTTGTGGTGGTTAAATTGTGCTAAAATAGCTAGCAGATGGTTTGTGCGACCGGATGTACTTGTATATTTAATAGCAAATTAAAAGGGATGTACATATACCTGAATAATAATGCGGACAAAAATTCCCCAATATGCTTTTGACGCAAGTAAATAGTTATTTTGAACAAACAGCTTTTTCCTATACAAATAATTTGCGAGACTCATCTTTAGGTAAATAACATTTTTTAATATAACATAACATAAAATAATGTATGTACATGTTATCTTCAGAATCTGCTCTTGAGTTCCATTTTAAACTGTTTAAATCGACATGATAAGAAACGAAAATTAAAAAAAAAAATTGTAATAAATTTATGTGTTGTAGAAGTTTCTCATTGATAAATAATATAATAAACCCTTAGAGACAATAATAAAATTTTACAGCAACATATCGTCGTCTTATTGCCAATTTGCTAAGTTAAGTATCTTGGTGCCTTATAGCTCTCTAAATTCAAACAAATGACTTATTGGAAAAGCGCTAGTCCCCTTATGAATGCTAAAGTCCTCCGTTGCACTTAATAACTTTTCTCATATGTAAATATAATTAAAACAAGCACAGAAGTAGTTTAAATTCAAAACTAAATTTAAAGTAAAATGTATTTAGAGACTTTTGAAAATAAAACATTTTTTAAGAACAATTACTAACCATATTAGTTAAAAAATATTAGTCGTATGGTGTAAACATATAAAAAAAAATGATCATAGAAGGCGCAAAAATAAGAGGCTACTCGTATCCTACAACTGATGATCGAGGAGAAAAAGCGACTTCACATTTGTAATCTTTTGCTTAACTAATATAAAATATTACAGAAAATAGTGAACTAACGTCATCTGTATTGGATTAACGGAATATAATTCCCAACATTTTAACTTAGAAGTGGCACAGTCGTGTTTCTAAGTAAACATCCCAACATATCGTTGTCATTAGTTGGTGTGCTGCGGAAAATTGTTAAGTTTTATGAAGATAATGCACCTAAACATAGCTGAGAGTTGTAACTAGGTGCTAGTTTGTGATTGTGTCGTCGCGAACATAATTGACTTTTTCTATTACAAATAAATAGACCCTACTATCTGTATATAATGGATAAATTCGTTAAACGTACCACAACTGTGTCAAGTGAACCTAATGATTGTCAAGAAGAAGCAGATTCAACGAAGAAAAAACCTGAGTTTTTTTAATCGAAAATATGGTCAAAATGTCTTGGGGTGATAATTCGAACGTACCCAAAAAAGTAAACTTTTACGACATTTAGCTACTAAACACCCATCGGTGGCTCAAAAAGACAAAACCCTTTTTAACGTTTGAAAGAGCAGTCCTAGAAACAAGTAACTCTCATGAGTTCGTCTTTCAAAACATCATTCAAAGTAACATGCCAGTTCTTCAATAAGCATAATTTGGAATGGCACAACTTTATAAGCATTTGCACAGACGGAGCAACAGCTATTACAGAAAAAATGATTGGATTTATAACCAGGACTTCTCAAAAAACCCTAATATTAAATATTTACATTGCTTCTTACACAGGGAAGCACTGATGGGTTTTTATAGAACGGCTTAGAAGGACATGTAATGAAACACTTTTTTACATTTCAATGTTTGTATTGTACAGACATTTCGGTTATCTGACTACCACCATCATCAGTGCTATAAATAATGATAATTCTTACAATTAATGATTTATTTGTTACAATTGGTGAGAAATATTGTTTATGTGATATAAAATTACTTACTATTTATATTTTTCATATAAACAATTTTTCTCACCAATTTTAACAAATAAATCATTAATTGTAAGAATTATTATTATTTATAGCACTGATGATGGTGGCAGTCAGATCACCGAAACGTCTGTACAATTCAAACACTGAAATGTAACAAAGTGTTTCATTGCAGTCCTTCCAAGCCGTTTTATAAAAACCCAATTACAAAGTTTAACTCTAAGGACGCATAACAAAGGAAAAAAATGGTAAATTTAATCTGACAAAAATTGAGATTATGTGGAGTGAACATTTAAATTTATGGAAATAGAATTCGAATTATCCAGTTCGCGCAATACAATTGACTAAGCTGATGAGCATCGCGTACAAATTAAAAATTTGCGTCATTTTAAGTGACACCTCATTGAATTTTAACACGTCCTAAATGTTAACATCCGATTGACGCGAAATGTTTCAATAATATTCAATCGACACATTTTAACTGAAAGTATAATATTCACGCCATTAATAAATTTGGAAATTACAAATTGCAATTAAGCAACGTTTTCATTGATAGGTGTTATGCACTGATAAATGTATGACTAAAGGTCGTTCGTTCCACGATAATACTTTACAATCACAATGATTATCAATTCGCATTACATAAAATTTAAAATCAATACCAATTTATATTCTAGTTCCCTACTCAACATGTATCAATACTGAAAATAAAGTCTTTCCGTGTTTTAATACGATATAGTGAAGTGAATGCTCGCATTACAATGATTATAAATGTAAACTGATGATCCCTTAATAATTTTCCAAACTCCTGTGGTTTCCATTAAGCCGTGAAAATCTCTAAAAGCACATTTGATTTTGAAATTATTCACCGTTTCTGGATTCCTTCCAACATCAATTTCCTTTTAAATGTTTTACACATTCTGTTCACATAATATTAACATTATATCTCGACATACATAAATATTGAAAATGATTATTATGCTTACATTGTTCTCTCTTTTAAATGATATTAAATTCACTCACATTGGTTCTATCTATAAATTCCACAGACATTTCAATTAAGCATTTATACTTATTTCTGAAAGAGGGAGTACAAGTTTGTTTATATCGTGCTTTCATCTATTTCTATTCGAACCTTGCTATTTTAGGGTGTTTTTGCTTTCCTTTTAATACTTCTTGATGAAATATTAAAACTACATATTTGTTTATGCGAAAGTGCTTATTATTCTGCACTTTTCCATCAATATAACATTTGAATTTTGATCCCACGAATTTATATTCTTTTAAATAAATAAACTTTATTTTATTATATCTGAATTTTTCAAATTTTATTGCATAACGACAATTAAAAGTCGATACACTAAAGATCTTATTTGTGAGCCTAAAAGACTCGCAAGGAATAGCAATAAGACAGAATCAATTTTTTTTATGGTGGAAATATGTAATTTAAAAATTGTTGATGTAGTATACCAAGAACATAATAAAAAAATCTATTTTCAAAGATTTGAAAAACAAAGTTCTAATACAACTCGACCAATATCGCATCTACAAAAAGAAAAACCTACCAAATAAATAAAGAACTACAGCCAGAGAATGAGCATGAGAAATTCTTTGAGTTTCTCCTGAATGTTTCTTTTTGACATTACTGCAATATTAAATATTCCTCCAAATTGAACTTATTAATTTCTGCATCAAAATTTGGACATTTGAGTATATTTTTTCGAACAATCCAACAGACATATGCTGTGCAACTTTTAGTTAATAAACCAATTTTTGTCATATCCTTCTCAACTTTGAATTTATTTATTTTCTGGTTATTTTCTAACAAGTGCAATTTTCTAAAGTTTAAAATAAACTTATTCTTAATTAATATTGAAAGAAACCTTCATATGCTGGAAAAAAAATGTTTACAAGTGGTACAAGCTCTTCTAACAAGGCCGAAAAGATGTTAATGACGATGCTTGCCATGGACGTCCCAGCACGTCAAGAACTGATGAAAACGTTATAGAAGTAAAGAAAATGGTATTGGGGAATCATCAAGGAAGTGTCTGATGATGTCCGCGTCTCATTTGGTTCATGTCAAAAACTATTAGTTGATGTTTGGGCATGAGACATGTAGCAGCGAAGTTCGTTCCAAAACTGCTTAATTTTGACCAGAGAATCCATTGCATGAGTATCGCTCAGGAGTTGTTAAATGATGTTAATGATGATCCTGACTTGCTTAAAAGGGTCATAACTGGTGATGAATCATCGGTATATTTTATTACGTTGAAAGGACGAAGATTTGTACCGATTAAAGAAATAAAAACTGCATCATTAAAAGAATTCAAGGCTATACCAAAGTGTGCTTATCAGAAATGTTTCGAGGATTGGAAAAAGTGTTAACCCAAGTGTATTGTATTTGAGATGGATTACTTTGAAGGAGACAATATAAAAATTGATGAATAAATAAATATTAATTTTTTTAAGAGATATTCGCAATTATATTGTTATACTATGTAATTATCGTACGCTGATGAGTTGATTCAATATTTTTGCTAGTTACAAAAAAATATCGTACATAACTAATTTGGAGCTTTATTATAAACACTCGCCTAAAGGCTTCTAGAGAATCGCTTTGAGGTCTCTCGATATACACGCTCAGGTTTTCCTCAAGGCAGATCTCTCCGGTAAACTTGAGCGTGTGTAGCGGCCTTAAGGTTATTTATGTTTCAAAAACGCTCGTGTCTAAAAAGTTTCTTTTTCCAAATTAAATTCCTAATAAACTGTATCGGACATCAAGCAGTGCGACTTCACTGCAACCGAATACCACACTTCAACAAGACACACTTCACTTCAACCAGCCAACTTCTGGCAAACTAAAGAATCTGTAGCCGTGGATCAAGACAACAAAGTTTACATTATGACGCCAAAGAAAAAAAGTAATTTTCGTCGAGCTATAATAAACAGAGGCATTCAAACGAAAAACCAGATTTCACCAACAGTAGTAGAGTAAAACAAAAAAAAATGTTGAAGGACTTAAGTAGTAGAAGCATGGAAACTGATAGTCAATTCACATAAAATTTATGATGGACCAACGAAAGATCGTGCACGAACCATGTTTTCTTCTTTGAATTGAAAAATTTGTATATGAATACATTGACTAATTTCAAAATCGATTGGTTGAAAAAATGGCGAGATTTTAACTTTTTGATTTTTTAACTTCTGAAAAGAAAAAATACTATGGAATAAGCTTCACGGTTAAAGACAAAATAAAACTTTAATCTAGACTGCTTTTTATACGAATCAGAACACTCCTAAAGGGTTGACCAGTTTTGTTAAAATTTTCAAACTATTATCCCCCACCGTTTCTGATCACTCACATTGAATGTGGGATGAATTCAATATCTGGTAGGCCGGATTATTACAATATTGCAATAAAATCAATGACCTTTTTCTTTTTAGGTTATCACTATCTTTTCTCATACTTTCCCAACTCCACAAAATCAATGATATTTTATTTTAGGTCTTCACTATTTCAATTCAAGCAAATTCAACTTTCTTAAATATGAAATTTCAACTGATTCCAGCACATTCCTAATGTAACACACAGTATTGAGGTAAATAAAAAAAAAATCCAATAATATTTAGTTGACGTTATTACCTCTATTAATGATTCCATTACCCCATCGTTAACACTACCATAACACATTTTTATTACTATCTGAAGGGGATAATGTTAAAGAAGTGGTCAACAAAATGATTCAGTGCAAATTACTAAATAAACATTCGTGATTGAGAACGCTACTTTAAAATGTTTGTAGGATGGTTTTGACAGCCATTTGGTGTTACTTCTTGGTGAAAACTTGAATGTTTGTCAATTCTTTTTTGGAATTCTTACGAATTGCAGTATATAGTATGTAAGTGAGTAAGTTATACACCTCCATCTATTAGAAGAGGAAAAAATCTGTTTATTGAAAGAGATATCGGGTAAATTTTTGAATTTTCTCAGCATTCACCTTAAGTGTCAGTATTTAGATTTTACTTTTTGTAATATAATTTTATATTTTTATCTAAAAATCAGAAGAATAATAAATTGTTTAATAAACCATTTGACTTTCTATTTTTGTTAAACATATGCAAATTATTTCAGATAATTTATACACAGATGTATTTATTGTGAAGATAAAAATTAAATGTATAAAGAGAAAATAAAAAATGAAAGAAGACAATTTTCTAGTCGCTCTAATTGCTAATTTTTCTTAAACAATTACATTTATTATGTTTATATTGTACTTTTACTTTCATTCGTTAAATTCACTTTCAATTGTTGGAAATTAAATACTTAATTATAAAAGCTTTCATTTATTAAAACACTTGTGGTGTGCATCTTCAATGAAAGCAATTCATGTGTAAAGCTAACATTACATACATACTCTCAAATTAAGATTCAATTGCGGAAAATACTTTACAATTATGTATTTCCGATTGGATCAGTCTCTACGTCTCATGCAGTTAATTGTGAAACCAATTGATTTAATTTTACAACATAATATATAAATTGTTTTTCTTGTTATCATTTGTTAAGGTTTATATTTACATTAGGGAAATATTACAAACAGAAAAAATTAAATAATATTATATTTCTGTTTTTATATTCATATTCTAATTGTTAATCAAGCATTTGAACAAAATTTTTAATAATTTTCAATATGAAATTTTGGAAAATTCATAGCGTTGCTTGATTGTAGTATGAACATTATTTTCTTTACGAAATAACTTTGTATTGATCGGTTCAAAACATCTTCGGATTTCAGCCTCCATTTTTCCTTGTTTGCTGTTTATTTTTAGTTACTTGTCGATCTTCTTTATTTTTGCTGTGTTTGTTCCCTTACTTTTTTGAATTCTGAGTTCATGCAACTTCTTAAAGCAGAAGTTCTGATGAAGGAAATGTGAAGACTATTGCAAACTGTTACAGCCTTTTGAATGATTTCGAGTGTCCCAAAATGAGATCCCTTGAGGTGATTTTTCAATCTCGGAAAGAGAAAAAAGTCACAAGGACTCAAGTCAGGCGATTAAGAAGGCTGAGGAGTCACACAAATATTTTTCCTGGCCAAAAACTCGTTTATTGAAATTGTTTTCTTGTGCAGATGTTTCTCATTTCTAATTAATTGGTCAAAATCTGATGAACGGTGGTCTGAGCAAAATTCAACTCTTTCCCGATCATTCTGACTGCCAACCGACGATCTGAATGTATAAGATCCCGGATTCTGTCGACATTTTCATCGGTTCTTGAAGATGAAGGCCTTCTGCTTCGTGGTTCATCTTTAATCGACCCTCTTCCTTCTGAAAATGCCTTAAACCACCGAAAAACCTGGGCTCTTGACAAAACACTATCTCCATAGGCCTGCTGAAGTTTAGCAAAAGTTTTCGTTGCATTGTGCCGAAGTCTGAAGCAAAACCTGATAGCACTCGAAATTGATGTCACTCATTTTTAGAACACAATAGAAAAAACTGTTTCACAAAAAAAATCGCTTCGGACAACAAAATAACTCCAGCGAGTACAAACTCGTATTAAAGCCGTATCACTTGTTCCCTTGCCTCCCCTTGAAGCCCAGCACCTCAAGTGTTGCCAGATCAAACGCTACGTTGTCAGACTCATTACTTAATTTGCACTTCTCGTACGTCAACAAATGCAAGCTTACTTTGTTGCATTTCGAGTTTTGGAACCAAATAATTGCAAAATATCGTATCATACCATATTTCTGCCTCTATCCGAAAGTTTTCACAAACGCGGCTAAAAGAGAGCGGTGTTCTGATGTTGAGGTTCTATTTTCCTCTTCTATCTCTCTTCAGCGCTACTCTCTCACCGCGTTCTGTTATACCTTTGCTTAAAGCAGTGCTAGCTACAGAATTTGCACCAACAAGGACATCTATAAAACAAATTGCTTTCAAAGTTGCTGAAAAATGAATTCTTAATTTAAAGTGTTTTTTGAAATAAACTTTTTTTTAGCATTTACTATGAAAAATTCTATAAACCATTTTTACCTAGATCTTTCCATAAAGTTTTTGTGCAAAGTTATCACTTTTAAAGAAAAATATAATGGATGACCTTTTTTAGCTCTTTCAATAACTTTTCCAAACTTTCAATCCAAAAAGCAGTATAAACAATACTTTTCAGCCATATACAGTACAAAAGCAGTACGCAAAACTTTTGCAGTACACGCCCTCTGAAAGCAGTACTGCCCTGCAAAAAGCAGTACGTCTGCTCATCTTATCTCACCCATTGCGATCGGTTAGGATGAGGAAGGAGGAAAGGAGAAGATTTTGCTAAATTTGCTTTCTGTAAGAAATGTTAATTAAAAATTGCAAATATTCCAAAAAATATATATTTCGATAAAGAAATTTTTACTAAGAATTTATTTTTGTCAATGAAAAATGTTGAAAGAGAATTTGTGACCTACCAATAAATTAGATGGACAAAGTAAATGCAATTTTGATTACTGATGGTTAAATAAGTATTTAGACCATGAAATGAAGAAACTGAACCTTGGCTGCACAAGGTAATATCAAGATTTCCCTTAATAACATTTGATGTTAATCAAACAATAAGCAACTGTGATTAATACAAAACTAGAAGAATGTTTCTTCTGACAGATAATCATGTTAATTAATTGTGATGTTTGTTTCAAGGTTGGATTGGCGCATTTGAAATATGTGACCACTAACTTTCGCATGTGAAAATGAAATTAAAAGTGAAATCGTATAGAGTTGGCATTACGGTACAGAATAATGCGCAAAAAATGCCGTGTAAAATTTCTGCATTGATCGGAAACTATAATAAAATTGTCATTACAATATCGACCTAGGCCTAGATATAAACTATTATCAACGCTTGAGAGAGATGCCATGTTTTAGCAACTCATTACCATTATTAAATATTAAGAAATGAATGCTTGAGATATTAACAGATATAATTGATCGTTAGCTTTCATTATAACTAAATTGCTAATTTAATTAATTTTCGTGTTACTACAACTCGACTTAATTACAGTAAATGATTTATTAATCGTCCAGTCCTTCTACTACTTTTTTTGTTGTATGATTTATTTGACCCGATATATCTGTATTCAAATCATGTGTGTGTTGATCAGTTTCGATTTCTTTCTCTTTCCCTTTCTAAAATTTCACATTGACATTAAATAACTTCGCAATTAATATTTCTAGACCTCGATGACTTCCATTATTAAATAATCATATTACCATATAGCATAACATCGCAAAACAAAAATTTCTTTTCTCTTTTTTATATCTATGCGACTTTCTTCTTCTTTAAATTACATTTTATTTTGGCTATTAAGTAATTTCATTTTTGACAGAATACCATAAAAAAATAACATATCTTCGCTTTATTGCTAAAAGTAAGTACGAACAATTTTTACTTTCATTTTTGTTTAAGTTTAAAGTACAGTAGCACTAGTTTTTGATCACATTTATTCATGTTCTTAAGTGCACTGAGAGATTCTAGAATTCATGAACATATAAGTCCTCTAGCAATTAGTCATTAGCCTGATTTTACGGAGCAAAAAGATAAATATTCCGCTTTTACTTCTGAATGTTTACTTATATTTTTTTGACATCTTATATAGAGACAATGATAGTTTCACACCATGAGATGCCATTTCAAAGCTAAAGCACACTTTTTGGTTGATCTTCAAGCGGAATACTTCTTGTACAAGTATCGTCTCACATGCCCCACCGCAAATACAGAGTGGGTCATCTAACTTTTGGAATTTGAACTACCGGTTATTTTAATTTGGGAAATTATAATGCATGAGTTGTCAGGAATTTAGTTTTATGTTTGACATTTAGGACGCGTTACACTTGAAAGTTGGGAAATATTGAAAACTTACTTCCAAAGTGGTGAGTCTTCTACCCAAACAATAAGAAAAGAAGTGCAGTTTGTGGATTAATTTGTGAAGCGAGTTCGGAAAACTGTATCATTGTTCTCGTCCAGTGCGGTCAGCCGCAATATTGGTGCTGTTGCTCAGAGTATGCGTGAACATTCATCAACATCAACTCGTCATCGTTCTCAGGAACTGAACATTTCTCGCACTTCTCTGAAGAGAATTTTGCATAAAGACTGCGGTTTGAAGGCCTATAAAGTTCAATTAGTCCAAGAAATAAAGCCTCATGACCATCCGATGCGTTTTTAGTTCAGCCAATGGGTTAAAGCTCGTTTGGCCGAAGATGACCATTTTTATCGAATAATGGAGTTTTCCGTTTAAGCTCATTTCCATCTAAAAGGCTATGTCAATAAGCAAAATTATCGCATTTTAGGATCACAGAATCCACACATGACTATTGAGCAGCCTATGCATGCACAAGTAACTGTTTGCTGTGGTTTTTGGTCCGGAGGAAATATTGGGCTATTTTTCTTCGAAAATGAGCAAAAAGCAGCTGTTACCGTCAATAACGAGCGTTACCGTGCCATGCTAAACGAATTTTTGTTCCAAAAAATTAAAGAGGAGGACATGGATGACATTTGTTTTCAACAGGGTGGGACTACTTGCCACACAGCCAACGTAATCATCGATCTTTTTCACACTGTTTTTGGAAAATCGAATAATCAGCCGTCTCAGAGGTGTGATTTGACCCCGTTGGATTTTTGTTTGTGGGAAGTCCTTAAGGATAAGTGTTATGTTAACCATCCAGAGACGATTGATGCCTTGAAATACGAAATCGAAGTTGCCATTCATTCGATTGAAACCAAAACAATCCAAAACGTACTTTTACTTTTGGTGATAGCTACTTTTAAAGCTTATGAGATCTAGTAGGCTAATTCCGCACAAAAACGTGTAGGTTACTTAGACGTTTTCACGAGGAATTCGCCAGTAGAATTATATCATTCTCAATTTTGTAATTGCAAACATTGTTTGGAAATAAGTTTTAAAAAATTAACGTTTTGTTTTCTTTTGTATTTGATTTTCATGTATATTCGCATCACCAATGTGAAAATAAAATAAAAATCATAAGAATTTTGTAAACAAAAGTATTTTTTAGTTATTTCTTTGTGATGGTGAATATAATCGAAAATCTGTATTCATATTAAAGATTAATTACTTTAAAATTGAGAATCTATTTAATATAAATGCAAAAAGAATGATTGTAAACTATAAAATAAACAAAAGAAAATGTTAAAAACTATTTAAAGAATTTTACACATACGAAAATGTTATCGTTAAAGATTAAGCTTGAAAAAATAAATTTATATTGTTAGCTCATGATCACATAGTCAGCAAATCTGTTGGTTTTTTTTTTGCAATATAAAGAATTATTATGAAATCATCGATGATTTCGAAATTTTTATATGCCCAAAAAGTTTACATTCGCTGTTTTTATGTCAATGGTAGATGAATTATTTCAATTACTACTTGAATATAAAACTCAATGAAGAAATATAATTAAATGCTAATTTAAATAACCAAATATGTAATTATCCTAATAACATACGTGGTGCGTTACCTACATTTACAGATATGTATATTCTCTTTATTAATCTTTAGTAGACCAAATCATAAATATATTCAATTTCCAATATTGTTCCAAATTCCAATTTCCTACTTTCCTTTCTACACCCAAAGGGTGTTATGAAATTTATTCTAAATTTACCTCTTGTTATATAATAATTAAAGCCCATTGCAAATTAATTAGAAAAACAATTAAAATTTAACATACAAAGTAAAATGAATTGCATAACATGCAGAAAAAACGACACGTAGTTTTTGAACTAGATCCAAAAAAAATTCGATTTCATTCAAAACATAACCTCAAATCTAAAATTCTAGAAATAATAGCATGATTTAAAAAAATAATTAAGAATAAAATTAAAGAATGAATGAGAACATAGAGAATATTTGTAAAAGTTGTATTCAATGCTATATCGATTTTTAGGTTAAGTATAAATCCCTGAAAATTTTATTTTTGTCACTTATTTCTTTGCTCATTTATGGTTTTATTATTAAATTTCATTTAATAAACACATACCTTTTTCGTATTGTTTTTCCAATCATAACGTGATAATGCGATTTTTGAAGTTATCTTGGTTGACCACTCATAGTATACGTAGAAATTTGTTGCACCGCACTGATAGCGTGGACTTGAATTGTTATCAGATCAATTTTCTCTTTTAAAATTATATAAGTTATCAATTTAGGCACATTTTAGATAAAGAATATTTTTAGTGAATTATATATTTGGCTACTAATATTTTATCATGGTGTTTACTGCCATCTACTATTAGTTAATTTATATATGTTGATAAATGATAACGGTCCCTGGTAAAGAAATATTCAAACATCTATTCAATAATAGAGAGCGTGTGTAATTCTTTATTTAATGTGTATAATCTTCAAAAAGAAATCTATAAAAATAAAATAAATCTCAGCTACACATACAGAGATGGCGCTGTAAATATCATCTAAAATAAGAATTACTCAATCGGTCAATATAACATAATCATAACTCTACTCGGTAGAGGTCGCTGTAGTAAACTATATAATACCTTTAAATTTTCAATTTAAGCTTCTATGTTGTTAAATTTACTTTTCTAAGTTTGTTGTTTAAATTTTAAAATGTTTACAAATGAATTCTGCTGTTAATTAAATCGAAAATAAATTCTTAAATTTTTTTAATGTTTATTTTTCAAAATACCCAGAAAACTTTTTAAATTTTTTAATTTTAATTCATCAGGAAATCCTGGGCTTTATGAAATAATTTAAAAAGCCAACTAACTACAAACAATAAAAATGAAGTTTCTCTAAAGACTTTAGAGAACAAAGAATTAGAAATTTAGACATTAGATCACAATTAAAAATTAGGCTTCTAATTTAACAGAGCTAATTATGATAGTTTGAATATCTTAAAAAATAGATAATATGATTAAATGAAAAAGACTTGAATTGCAAGAACAAATCTATACGGGATAGAGTGTTGTAAAAAATTAAAATCAGAAAAAAAGGAACTTTGGAGACCAAAATAATAATAAAAATTAATTTAAAAAAAAGCGGACAAGATCATATATAATTTAATTACTAATCTGAAATGCAAATAGTGTATGCAATTAATTACATCCTTATTTCTTATTTGGATACAAAAGGGTTGCCATAAATATATTTAGCACGTAATAAATTTAAAAAAACAAAAACATTACACATAATGGAAATGTTTCGAATTAGAGATTGCAGAAAAAAGAATTAATTAAAATATTTGTAAATTTTAAAAGAATTGTTAGTTTTTAATCACATGATTAAAAAAGTAATCGACAATTTAAGGGAGTAATTCTCTTCTTAATCTACAAAACCTACTACAGATATTCATGCTTTATACCATTTCACCTCTCTAGCTCCTCAAAAGAAGTGTAAAGGCTGATTTTATCCCATTATGTCCCTGCAAATATTGAAAAGTGTTAAAAGTAGTTGGGGAAGGCTTCCCCTGAAAACGGTAGGCGATGTGGAAAAATAGAGATCATATTCGGATTCGGAGGAAGATCATTTTACAGAAAAATCGGCAGAAATTTTGTCAGGGACGATTTTCCTGACGATCAGTGTTTTCATAACCCCATTTCTAAGTTTTTTTGACATATTCACTATATATAATTAATGTATGTGAAAAAAGGATTAATTTTATATTTTCTAATTTAAGAAGATGTATTTTGAGTTGCTTTGAGTAAGGTTAAAAATTAAAGGAAGCATCGCAATTTAATTTTCTTGCATTTCGTAAATTGCGTAAAAATCAGCACTTTTAGCGAGATGTACTTTTTGATATTTTAAAATTAAAATTGCCAAAAAGAAAGACGTATGCGGAGCACGGGGCTGAAATTTTGGGAATCTTCATATTTTGTGGTTATTGACCTGTGCCTAAATTTTGAGCGAAATCGGAGAACATAGACTGCTGAACTGACGTGAAATTGCCCAATCGTCAATGCTAAAACAACTCGTCAGATCACGCACACAATTAACTTAACACGAGTACCTTCGAAAAGTTTTTTGATATCTTGAAAAAATAATATTTGGCATAGTAAGTAATTAAGAAATAATAATATCATTGAATTTAGATAAAAAAGTGCAACGTAAAAAAAAAGATGAAGTAGTATGATACAATCTACAAGTTGTAAACTATTTACTTCTGATGTGTTGTGATGATCAACGACTAAATCTCATAATCTATACAGGATGGTATTTTATTGCAATCTTAAAAAGATTTTGAACTTCACATTGAGATAGGAATTTGAATTTTTGTTCTGATATGTATTCAATCAAAACGAATTTAAATAAAGTATTTTTAGAACGACGATTTTCTGAAATTGTAAAAGTCTACAGATATATCTATTTTGTATTTAACTGGGATGATTGATTAATTGAATTCTGGATACTATTTCAAATTCTAAGTACAATCAACCCTGAGTATCATTATCTACCTATCACAATTATAGAAATATTTAATTTTTCATAAGATACAGATAATTTTATTATTTTTATTTTATTCAAATACAAATAGGGAATACTCAATTTATGAAAATCGATTAGAGTCGATAGTATTTTTCTGCAATATTTTATTTATATTATTTAAAATAAGTATATATTTTATAATCTATTTATTAAATAACATATATATTATATTTAATTATAAGCTCCTCTAAAATTTGGAAATAAAATATTACTAATAACTGCAAACAATGAAAACAAATAAAACATTCTAAAATATACTGAATCAGGCCATTATGAGAGTTTAGAAAACAAGTATTTACCAATCGGACTTGATGAGTCTCAGCTCGAGCGCATTTGAACTTACTATTTCTGCGTAGTTTATGCGCTGTGCTAGTCCTGTAGGCAACAGCAGAATATTTGATACCTGCATTTTGAATCGTTTCCAAGACTATCAAATGGGATTTCCGTGCGTACGAGCTGCTCGATATTCGTAGCCTGTAAAATGAACGGAAGAGGTTCTGGTTACGTGAATCCTAAAATCTCTGATTTCGGCATTTTTGACAACTGCACCTATGGCGGTCTGCAGTCGATTGTTAACGATGAGTGTCGTTTTAGCAGATAAAAAAATTGTCTGCTCGTCAAAATAAGACAAAAGAGCGTGAATCCTTGGGAACTCTGTTTTGAGAACGACTTGTCTGGAAAGGGTGTCCCCAACTTTCACACGGTTATACTTGAATCCTTGGGGAATTTAGATAGAATGCCCTGCAGGGACCATGTATGCAACTTCTGCAAAATACCGTACCTCAGTTATGTAATAAGCCTATTTCGGACAGAAGAATCCAGTCACTAAATGATATCTTGAAAATAAAGTGAATTCTAGCTGGCATTTTTCAGGTAATCAACAGTAGAATGGCGCTTACGAAAACCCGTTTAGTACTTTATAACAAGATTCCTATTATTTTAAAGGATTTTTTTTAACTTAGATATTTATTTGATAAAAAATGGTTTATTTACACAATTCAAAATAATTGTCATCGCTGGCCACAGTCTTCGCCCATCTCTCGGGCAAATTTCGGATTCCTTGCTTGAAGAAATCCGGGTCTTTGGACCCGATCCAAGAATCGATCCATTTTTTGATATCTTCAAGCGT
>JAODAH020016913.1:0-13076 GCA_027574865.2 Coproporus ventriculus | reverse complement strand
GGGCAGTTAAGTAAATTGAAACTTTAATGAAAGATTAGAAATAGGTCCTTAATAAAAGTAAAATATACAATTTGAATTGTTCAGGCTTTAAATCCAGACCCAGAAGATATGGATGATGAAGATGAGATTTATGAAGATGCGGATGAGAATATAGACCACCCTCCTGATTTGGGAGCCGGAGGGGATAATGGTATTTTCCGTTTTTATATTATATCTAGCTTTGCTCTTCTAGTACTGCAGTAGTTACTAGTTTTTTTGTTTTATGACGATCAAAATTTTATTTTTAGATATGGATAATTTGGCCAATCAGCTACATAATTCTGTAGAAATTCATTATGATAACAGTAATGGGGATCATTTAAATGAAGATATATTTGAAGATGCCGATTAAATTTCTAATGCTATTATTGTCTGCTTATTGTAGATTTTTAAAACAAAAGAAAGCGAATGTTCTTTCATTTTATACACCTAAGCTACTTTTATTGTATGAAGTTTATTCAATCGAAATACATATTTCATAAATGTTATAATTTTTTCAGCCCAAAACGATATCAGAGAGTCCACCTCGAATCCAGATATAATATACGTGCACTTTTATGATGCAGAAAGGAATTTGAATTGGTGCAATTATGATCAAGTTAACTGAAAACAATTATTTATTTTGTAATAAACGAAAATACAAAATTTTTAGTAAAATTAATCAGCATGATTCAAATAGTTTTAATTTACAAAAAAGAAAGTTGGGTTCTATTGAAATTAGCGGAAAATTAAATCTGCATCGGGAGCACCTTTCGGGTGTTGATATTTCTTCCGTTCTCTGTTAAGGTTTTGCATGACCGGCCTAGGTTGTTGTTGCATCATTTCTTGATAGTCTTCTGCTTCAAATCGTTCGGTTATGTTTAACGTAAGTCGTTTTACTTTCAGTTTCTCTTCTCTTTGAGCTAATTCTTGATCACGCAAATTTTGTGCTAATTCTGAATTTATGTCTGCCTCAAATGTTTTGTGTAACTGTTTGTTACCTTTTCGAACCATCAGCACAAAATTCATTGTGTTTTTATCTTTTTCAATGTTATCCTGTAAAAAAATAATGGGATTATGCACTAACAGTTGATTTATTTTTCTAAATGTGTATTTAGCTGTATTGATTCCTTCCGTTTGGCAGATTGACCATTTGAAATATTAAACTTGCAAAATGAATAATTATATCACGTAATCATGTTGAACTAATTAATGAAAAATAAAGCTCTTGTGTAAAATTATGATAAAGAAACTTATTAAAAATAGAAAAAGAATTCAACAGAGTTCTTTCTTTTATTCTGAATGTTTTTTTTTTTTAAGAATTAAGTTAACAAACCTGCAATTGATCATATGTCTTTTTGCTCGATTTTAAAACCATAGGAACTGAAATATCAACATTTGAAGCTTTCACTGGTTCTCTCATTCGTTCTTGTATATTTTCTGAAACCATTTTATCAAGCATATTCAAGAATTCATCATCTTCTGCACATGTTACTTTCTTTGGACCACTTGGTATCGCTTCTGTTTCAGAGACTATTTGCTCTGCATCACTAACATCTCTTTCCACTATAACAAAGTAGAACATAACCATTTAAAAACACAAAGAAGATTTAGGCATATTTTTGGGTTTAAAAATTTGAGAAGTTTTACCTTCTTCATCAGATCCTTGTGTGTGATCAACAGTTTCATCTTCGGTGGCAGTATCATCAGTGATTGGACCAGTAATACAATCGGATATTTCATCTTCTGCCTGATCTTCATTATCAGTTTCTGCAATCACATCTAAGGCTCCATCTTCTTTCTCGCTAGCTTCACTGGCTATCCTTTCTAAAATACAATTCATTAATAATTTAGAATTAGATAAAAAATCTTCTAGCCATTTTTACCTATTCCCAAACTTGTTCTGATATTATTTATCTCAGTCTGTGCTTCATCGTAATTTTGACATAATTTTAATTTTGGCCTTAATTGTCCTAATGTGTCCTTAAAAAGGTGCTCTAAAGGAGGAGGAAATGCTTCCCCCCATAAATTTCTTTTAAACCAATAGTACGCTTGGAAAAAAGTTAAGTAGTAGTCTAATTTTCGTTTGCTGGAACCACTACTAAAATACATTCCTAAAATTTTAAATTTATAAAATAGGAATTTAAATCACTTTAGTAAATTTGTTCATACCGCATGTTTCAAGAAGGACACAAGCTAATCTAATCCTAAATAAATGATTTGGTGGATCTAAGGGTGAAGGACTATCAGGATCCATGCTTACTCCAAAGCTTATGAGCGAATATAACACCTAAAATCAAAATACAATCATTAAATGAAGATGTATTAGAAGAAAAGTTGAGGCATCTTCCTCAAACAAAATTTTTATGCGAAACATTATTTCTCTCTGCACATTTGCAAGTTTATTTATTCTATAGTTACTTGATGCAAATTTTCATTTTTTATGATAGCTCTTACCTTAAAAATATCAGAACTTTCCACAATTCGATAATTGTAAAGTTCACCTAAATATTTAACTTGAGCAACACGACGTTGATTAAATTTTGGCAAGTTAACTTCCATTCCAAGTCGAATATCTTCTAAAACACCATCAACGACTCTTGTCCCCACTTCTTCTTGATATGTAACTAATCCAGCTAATAAATTAGCTAAGCATCTGAAATACAAATCTAACCTTAACTTGAGATGAATTTAAGAGTGAGGTTATATTCTGAAATTATTTATCAATCCAAAGGAAAAGGTGAAAGTCAAAATGATAAGTAGCATTTCTGCTTTCTTGATTAAGTTTAACAAAATACTGTACCTTATATTAAAATATTTCATATTGTGCACACCAGTTAAACACTTAATTGCATACGCTGCAATTTCCTCATCATTCCAATTAAGCTTCCTCATCAACCTTAATATTTTATCCGTATTATTCTTTTGCAAATCTTGATATAAAATTTTCCGAATGAATTGGTGCATAATGGGCCTTTCCTTTTTTGCTACTGCAACTAAATCAGGTGGATTTACATAATAATAAGCATTTTCAATCTGCGTAACATATCGTGAATCCAAAGTCATCACAGCTTTCTTCCTCATCATCTGCTCTAAATAAACCTTAGTACGTTGATGCGATTCAGAATGGCAAAACAAAAAATGTCCGCAAACTTCAAGTAAGTTACAGGCCATTTCAATATGGTGATGCGAAAAATCGTGCAAGAGTACCTTAAGACAATACAACGCTTCAATTTTTGAGTACAAATTAAATTTCACCAATTCACCAATGTATCGTACGACTTTAATTTTTGATTCGATATTTATTTGATCCTTCTTTCGGACATGATACTTAAAATCTTGTTTTAACATTTGGCATAAATCGTTACTGATTTCGGGCAGTGCAGGATATAATATTGCTACAAAACGTGCGTAAAATGGAAGTAAATCTAGTCGGGTACGATTCACACCAAAAAGTGTTCGAACTAATTTTTTACGGTTATGTTTGTTGTTTAAGGTTACTAGAAAATCTATTGCTGCATTATCGATCATTTCACGGTTTACACAATTCTGGAGGTTGTTGAGGAATGCTTCTAATACAATTTTATTGCTGATGGTTACAGAAGACGAATCATCAATATCATCTTCAGGGAGGACGGGTTGTTCTTCCAATTTCCCTAGAATAAGGAAACGGAATAAGTAGAAGATATATAAGAGGATTATAAGGTGAATTTCAGATAACCACATACCATCATCTTCTATGTCTTCAGCGGGTAGTTCTAAATCGAGAACTTCTTCTGTGACTTCTGAATCATTT
Organism: Coproporus ventriculus; assembly: GCA_027574865.2. Classification (NCBI taxonomy): domain Eukaryota; kingdom Metazoa; phylum Arthropoda; class Insecta; order Coleoptera; family Staphylinidae; genus Coproporus; species Coproporus ventriculus. The sequence goes on along the minus strand of JAODAH020016913.1, from coordinate 9,262 downwards.
TCTGGTTTCGGAAGCGATTTATTTATCATGGAAGTTGGTAAAAATGCTTGTAATTCAGGAAGCTCACAGTAAAATCGTTGAGTTTCACTATCACACCACATATTGTCAGTATTTCCTGTTTCTTCTAAATCGATACCGCTCCCAGTTATAACTATGTTCTAAAAAAAAATTAATATGCTTACCAAATGGAACATTTAAATGGTTGTTATCAATGAGAAGGTAAAGATGTTCTTACCTCTTCATCTGTAGATGTTGTAGCAACTTTCAACTCTGGCATTTTATCGTCTAAAATCTCAGCAAAATTTTGAGTGGCTGTGAACAATTTATCATAAGAAACCTGCAGGGCTTCTAATTTATCTTTCCGTTCCTGATTCAACTCTCCCTTAGTTTGCAAAATCCGATGATTTTGCTTCTCAAACTCCTGCATCTCATTATGATCTTTAATCAAGTGCTTACAAAGTGAAGAATAATAATCCTTCAACAAAAGTTTAACATTCTGCTGTTTCTCCGGTAATAAAAATTCGCTCTTAGGAACAGTTTCATTATATTTCTGTGATAATTCCCGAATTTTCTTAGGTACCAATCCAGCATACTCATCCCCACAATGCTTACAAAAACTCAAAATAATTGAAATATTTAAATGTTCCTCCTTATCCATATTTATTAAAGTCATGAGGACATTTCCAAGTAAAGTAAACGCAGTTTTATTATTAAATATACTAACATTAACTAATTCAGCATAAAAGCGTAAATCTACACGCAATTTACTTGGATTTGCGATTTTTTCCCCGATCTTAAAACTTAAAATCTTCTGCCAATTCTCAAATAAATGCTGCGAAAAATCTGAGTATGTTTGATGAAGGATACAACATATTTTTACGGCGGCTGCAACATCTGTCATTTTCAATTTTGTTTCAACGATAGCAGCCGCTATTTCTGAAATATACTTGGTTAGATTCAACACAGCCATATCCTTCAAGTAAGTATCGATTTGTGTCGCACTGAAATTTTTGATTTTTTTAACGAATGTAGTATTCTTCTTAAGATTCGAATCAAGTTTACACAAATCTGATTCGCTGGGCCTGTTGTTGTTAGCATTCTGGTTTTTATTTCTGATATCAGCTTTAGAGGTTATACGTTCTTGCACTTCTTGTATGTAGGATAATAAAACTTTCTTTTCTTCTTCTTGTTGACTATCATTGTTTTTCTCTGGTTCTTCTCCAGCTGATGGAATAGTCATTTCATATGAATTTTTAAATAATTCTGAAATAAATATTTATAATCTTTGACATTTATGGGGGTATACTTGTTATTGGCAACACTGATATAGATTTAAAAAAAATCAATTATATACAATTTTACATTGCAAATGATAGAAAAAGATGATAATTTCAATTTTTTTGAGGAATTAAGATTAAAATGTAAATCATTAATTAGAAAATTATAACTTTTTTAGATTGAACCATAGTTGATTTGAACTACTATCATTAAAAAAATATGGTTGGCAATTGTGATGGAAATTGTGTTGGCAATTCTGAGCTATAAATGGTAACTAGTAACTCAGAAACGTGCCTGATAAAATTAATATTTTTATATAAGAATTTCCCATATTTTCTTAGTTGTTATTAATTAACAATTAATCAGTGTAATGAGCCCTAAATTTAAGAATAATTTCAAATTAATTCGTAAATATGCTGGTAAGTCCCTCTTTTAGGTTATAAAATACAAAAATATTATACTCTATAAATTTTAGAGTGATTACGAAGGTTCTGATGTTGATTTCGAGGAGATTGAAGCACAATTATACAGTCAAGTCTTTCATTCGTCTTTCGATGAGGAAACCGAAGTATTACCCCAAGTAAATGCGCAAAATTCAATCAATTCACGTTTTAAAAATCGGTACTATGAACAAAATTCATTCATTAATCGACCTGTAACTCCAAGAAATGACGTATTTATTCCATTAACAACTTCTGAAAAACACTATGATCCAGGTAGATTAGGTTATCAAGATTCAAATATTTTTGATAGGTTAGCTTCTCGTGAAAATTTAAAAGTTTTTGATAGGTTAGGTTCTGTTTTAACAGAAAGTCAAGGAGGAAATCCATATTTTCAAAACAAAATGGGTTTTGCTGTACCTACAGGTAATCCTAAAAAAAGATTACCAAAGTGGCAACGAAAAAAAATTGCAAAACAAGTCCAACAAGAACAAAAATTAAAAATTGTACGGGCTGCAAATGAGGATGCAGAATTGTTCCGCAATTTATCCTTAGAAGAACGTAAAATGGTAATTAAATATCAAAAAAAGCAAAGGTATTTAGAGAGACGACGTGAGAGAAAAAAACTCGAGAAACAAGCTTTACTTATTGAAAAATTTAATGCTCAAAATAAAAATTTAAATGAACCAATAAAACAACCTGATGAACCAACTGTTTTTACAATCTCTGAGAGTGATAGTGATGATTGTGTCCCAATAAAAACACCGGTTGAATTAATTGAAATTGCTTCAGATGATGAAATTAAAACTTTCGAATCAAAAGAAGTTATTGATTTAGATAATCTCGATGACGATGTTGTTATTGTAGAACCGGAAGAAAAAGAAATTGAAATAATAAATTTGGATCTATTGGAACCAGAGTTAATGCGTCCACCTTCTGATGCAGCTTCAAATTCTTCTATACGTGGTAAAGAACGAAAGGAACATAATAGTACTCCTGAATCTTCAAATGATTTTCTAGAAGAAACACCTCAGGAATTATCTCTAAACAAATTTAATTTTGCTCAGCATGGTACAGATTTTGGAGGATCTAAAGAATTCCTTAAACCAAAATCTTTAGCAACAGAAGCTTTCGAATCAGAAAGTAGTTGCAGTGCTGTGAGTGAAATGAGCACCCCAGTAAAAGCCATTGTCTTCAAAGAAATCGAATTTGATAGTCCAAGCAAAAATATGTTTACCGAAACAAATTTAGAAAGTTTCAGCAAATTTATTACTCCAAGGCGAGGGAATATTCCGCAATCTCACATCCCAACCCTTCTAACCCCTAACGAAGAATTTCAGCAAATACAAACCAAGGCTAGTTGCCATACTCCAAAATCCGCATCAGATTCAAGCTCGGAAAGTGAATATGAAGATGGAAAATCAGAACTCTCCGCTGCAAAGAAAAGTCTCCCAAATCTGACACCATTTGATGATTTGATAACTGATAAACCAGCTAGTACTTCATCAAGTGATGAAGACGAAGAAAACAGTGTTGTTCTACCAAATACCGTAAAACTTAAACCAAATGAAGGTGCCAAAAAGAATAAGAAACAAACAAATGAAGAATCACAAATAAATTCTTTAAAACGTAAGAAAATAAAAGATAAATCCCAAACTGAAGATATTCAATCTACTCCTAAATTAAAAAAGAAACGAAAGTCAAAATCAGATACTGAAATAGAAACTGATATGAGTCCTAGAAAAAAGACTAAGAAGAAAAGAAAAAGTTTAGAGGGGATAGAAAATCCAAGTCTAGAACAAGAAATAACAATTGACATTACAGAAAAAAAGAAGAAAAAGAAACCAAATTCCACAGGAAATCAAAATGAAGTAGAAGAAAATCAAGAAGAGTCGTTACTAGGTCAAGAAAAGCAAAAGAGGAAGAAAACAAATTCCATAGGAAATGAAAATGAAGGTGAAGAAATGCAAAAGGAATCTTTAATAGGCCAAGAAAAGCAAAAGAAAATGAAAGCCACTTTGGAAGAAACCAATGTACCTGAGGAAATAAAAATAAATGAAGAAGCAACAATATCACCAGAAAAGCGAAAAAAGAAGAAAAATGTAGAGGAAACAGAAGCACCAAATGAACATGAAGAAGTAAATTCAGAAATTTCAGTTGCATCAGAAAGGAGAAAGAAAAAGAAATCAAATCTAGAAGATTTTGAAATTCCTACCGAAACTACGCAAGAAAAGAGTAAGAAGAATAAAAATACAAATACAACTGAATTACAGAATGAAAATGAAGGAGATAATGAAGAAAGTGCAACAACAGAAAAACGTAAGAGAAAGAAAGCGCAAGTAGAAGAAGTTGAAAATCAAAATTTAACAGAAGATGCAATTGATGAAATTTCTGGTGGAGTACAAAAACGAAAGAAGAAGCAAACAAATGCAGAAGAAATGGATACACAGAATGATGATGAAATTTCTAGTGAAAGCAATCGTTTGGAAAAACAGAAGAAGAAAGTACAACAAGAAGATGAAGAAATAAAAAATGACTCAATATCTGCATTAACTGAAGAACCAAGAATTGAGAAACGTAAAAACAAGAAGAAATCAAAAGAAACAGAGGAATGCATCAATATTCAATCTAAAAAAGATAATCCTGGAATGTCATCTAGTCCCACAAAGAAAAAAAAGAAGAACAAAGATAAAACAGATTCTTTTCCCTCAGAAGAAAACAATGAAAATGAAAATTTCTCAACTACAATAGAAGCATTTGAAGAGACTTCAACAAACCAAGAAGATAATATTGAACCACCTGCTTCTACCTCTGCAGGTAATGATTGGAAAGTTGAGTCAGTTCTAAATCAATCTGATGAAGATGTAATTCTTGTTTACAACCAAAAGGATGATTTTGAAACAATAGACCTATTAGATTCAGATGATGAATACGGTATATTTGCTGCTAAGGTATCAGAAGATGAATGTGATTGGGCTTCGATATCATCCTCAGATTCTGATTATAAATCTTCATTGGTAAATGAAGAAATCCCAGATGATATCACACTTGCGAATTTAAGTATTAATTCTGTTCGGACGAGGTTTCCAAAATATTGGACTGAAGATATGGAGAAATTTTATTTTAGTAGTTGGGGTTTGCAAAATTTTGATGCTGAAGAGATACAAAAATCACAAACTGGTTTGTTTGAACCTTTTGGAGTTTTTTTATTTTTTTGTACATGTAATTTTGCAGATGATCCAAGGATGTGGAGAATTTTGGAGAGAGATCGAATGCATTTGTCAATACCTTTTAATAGGGGGCCTATTTGTAGAAAGTGCGGTGAATTGGGACATAGAAGAGAGATATGTAAAACTCATCCACCTAAATGCAGTTTGTGTGGAAAAAGTTGGCACCAGGATCCTAGGTGTCCAGACAGAATGTGCACTAGGGTGGGTATTTAACGGATTATTCATTTTGCATGGAAATAATATATAATATAATTTTTTGTTTAATATTTATTCAAATGGAGTTAAAGGATACTAAACATTGCTGGGTATAGTTTATTTAGGAATATATATTTAATTAACAAAAAAAAAAATTTATAAACAATTATAACCTAGAAAAAATTTTGTAAAAGTCAAAACATAATAGCAAAATATGTTGAAAGGACTATTTTTAAAAAATTGATTTTTTTGTGCATATTATATTTAGAGCCGGTTTCAAGTTTTAATTTGTTTAATTGTTAAATAAAAATCACTTAACCTTCAAATTTAATTTTTATGTTTAGCTGACAAGATTATTAAGCTCTTACTGTAGTGGTGGATAAATTACCAGTAAGTCTAACGTTCCAGTAAAGCCCGTTTTGTTTGTTAAAATTAATTAGTCCATTAAAAGGTAAGGGGGTTAAGATCCCATGCCTACAGAATTATTAAGCGGGGCTAACGGACTCCATACCTTGCAACCTCCATTTCTATTTCGTTTACGATTTAGAGAAAACTAGATCCAAGTATCCAGAGTTCCCACCTTAGGTGAGATATATCACTCATTCTAGTTGCTGTTCCACATTAAAAAAGTCTCTCGAAATGTTCCACTTGTCCTACATTTTAAAGTTTTCACGTGTATTTAAACAATTTTGAGTTATTGTTATATAAAAGAAGTTGGTGACCCAAAAATCGTTGCAGCAACATTGATTTCTATGTTGCCATTTTTTGTATTGTGACTGCCCCACATCCGTCAGTTTATTCATATATAACGTATTAAATTTGCCAGCTTCAAATACAATAGTTTGAATTTAGAGATTATCTGCTAAATATTGTAGGGTTAAATTATATTATGCATCGTCCACCAATTTGTTAATGTTAATATGGTTTTAAAGTTTTATTTTTATCTCCAATCCAATAATAACATGTGCACTTATTATCATTTTATTTTCACCGTCTTGTAAAATTTTTCATAGAATCTGAATATGCCAAAAATTTATCATTTCGTGTGCACTGCGAACGTCCACATGGAAAAAACTGATTTCTTTTTTAATTGTAATTCTAAATCTATGCCAGATTAAAAAGTCTAATCAGGCTCAAAACATTCTAAGTATACTCTTATTACTTTTATGATTTAAAAATGAGATACGTTTGCAATTCCCGAAATTTTTGCTTTTCTCTACGAAAATAGATTATATTTAAATCATTTTGAGTTTATTTATATCTTTTCAGCTGCTATAGGTTTAGAGCTACGATTTTTTTATAAATATCAATTTTTACCATGTGGATGTTTGGGATGTGTGCCAAAAATAATGGAAATAAAATTTTTATTGGCAGCCTGAATCGGTAAGGAAGAAACAAAAATGAAAATATAAAACTAGACCTGGGTGATATACATGTTTTCGCATGGAATTGGTCATACACATTTAGAGTTTTTGGGAATTTTTGAATGTTTTGTTCATTTTTTACCTCATTAAATCTAATTTCTAATCAGATTTTGTTATGTTTTGTTTTAGTGCGGATTTAAAGATGGCTTTTCAACCACATACTGCAGAAAATGTGTTTATTGGCGTTCTTACACATGTCCTATTTGTAAAATGAAAGGACATATTGAAAAATTTTGCCCGGATATTTGGAGGAGATACCATTTAACTGTAAGTCATGAACACTTATTTTATGATGTTCACTTATGTAATCTTCAAATAATTTTAGACGGAAGAAGGTCCAATTGTTGAAGGAAGCACCAAACTTAAACCTAAAAACAAACAATGGTGTTCTGGCTGTGCTAAACCTGGTCATTTAGAATATACTTGTAATTATGTACGATCACATCTTCCTGTGCTTCCATATGTAATACAATATAAAGATATGTATGGTTTTTCTAAAGGAACAAAGAAAGGTGAATCTAATAAGGAAAGTGGAAAGAAAGAAAACACAATTACTTCAAAAGGAAATGTGGATGCTTTTCCTATAGAAAAGCAGATTGATGAAGAAGTAAATAAAAGTAGAGAGGTTGCTATGGTACAAGAAGAAAATAAGACTGATGCAGATTCATCTCCTCCAGAGGAAAGAATAGAAGAAAGAAGAGTTTCTGGGAATATTGAAGTAGAAAGTGGTGATAAAGTAGATCTTAAAAATGTGGATACAATAAGTTTAAATGATAATATGTTAATTTTATTCAACAAAAGCCGAATTGGAGAAAAAATTATTTCTACGAATGCGGCAAAATTTTCTACTAAAATTGAATTGATTGATACCAAATTGCATATTTATGAGAAAAATATAAAAATCAAATCTGCTGTTCTAACAGATATTTATAATGCCATGCCGAATGTATTACGGTACAAAAAGCTTCTCAAAAAACTTGAATTACATATGGAAATTGTTGAAAAAAATCATCCAAACCCCCGTTCTTTATTTCATGCAGCGACTCTCTCTAAGAATAAATCATCAAAAAATGATTTTATGATTTTGAATGCAGTTTTGTTTGGAAAGTACGGTTTGGAAGACGGAAAACGGCACATGACCATTCTCCATTCTTGGTTAACTGTACTAAGAAATTCTTATTGCTTAAATAGGCACGATTACGTTACAATCAACAAATCATTAGAATATATATTTTTTAACCGCAGACCATACAATTTTTACAGAGAGATCATTTCACATTACGATAAAGCAACAGATAGGTTTGTACTTTGTGATACAAATAAAACATCCGAAAGAGTTGCACATCCACAAACTTTTCATCCTCAAACTGCTTCAGAAAACCCTCAAGATCTGCTTAGAAACGATATTTTATCCATAAAGGTTTTTTTAAGTTATAAAGAAGCGATGTTTCTATTAAACTCATCTGAAGGAACCGAATTTATCGATCAACTACGAAAATCAATTTCGATTCAAGTGCGTTTATCAGAAGATTCCGGATTAAATTGTGGTTTTGCAGATTTAAAAGGCCCGAAAGCAGATGTAATACAATTACGTGAGAAAATCGGGGAATTCCTAAAAATCCGTAAAACGCAATCGCAAATCTTTCCTGTTACTTCGGTGCAAGTATACAATCAAATAATTAAATCGCTAGCTAAAGTGAAAATTTTGGTATACACTACGAATATTTCGGAAATTTATTCAAAAATTTTAATTAATCAGGAAGGAAAAACATCAAAAGAATCTGAGATTAACTTGAAGTGTTTATATTTGAAGTTACATGGTTTACTTTTTGTACAACATAACGTTTTGGATGGACCGAAACATTTAGCAACTTTAAATCATTGGAAAAATAATTTGCATAAAACAAGTGATGACCCTCTTCCAAAAACAGTCCTAGATGAAATTAAAAATGCATATTTTTATATTTTTGATGAGAATCGGAAAGATATCGATTACAATTCCATTATTAAACCTTTAACTTTAAGAGAAACACCTCCAATTTTAATAAACGACATACAAACTAAGGAGTTTGAAATCAGGGATGTAATCAAACTTTTGAAAAACTTTTGTTTTTCTAGAGGTCTTAACGAATTTTTAAAAGAAATCATTTTATTTGATAAATATTTAATTAAATTGAAATACAACCCGTTGGCTTTACAACAAGCCTACAATTTTATAGCAGATATGAAGAAGGCTTTGAAAATGTAATTTGTTTTAAATTTGATTATTTTTGTTTTCATATTTTATAAATAATTTTGTTTGATTTTGTTAACCATTTTGATTATTTAGATGTAAGTTGGATAATAGTAATTGTATATTCATATGATTATTTGATTTTTTTTTTGCGTACATCAAATTTTCTTTTGGGGTGAACAACAAAATTTGAAGAATTTTGTTTGAAAATTATCCTTATGTTTCCATCCACTTTTTCCTGATACATTTCTTTTGGTTTGTAACCTAATTTAGTATTACACTTTCTTCAGTGTATTGTGAGTTGTTCATGTGCCCCAAGCAGCTGGACTGGACATGTAGTGAATTGCACTGCTATTCAAAATTAATAGTATTAAGAAAGTCAACACATGCATAATTTTTAACATAATAACCAAATTTTTGAATGTAGCATGGTGCAATATTTCATGAGTAGATTAATAAAAG
>JAODAH020016842.1:0-12363 GCA_027574865.2 Coproporus ventriculus | reverse complement strand
ACACACATACACACATACACACAGGTTAAGGAAGAGCGGGTGGGTGTGAAAAAGGCGCAAAAATCCTGCACAAATTATAAATTGGAAACTTGTGAATAGTTGTGCATTGCAGCAGTTTTTCCGTGTGAATAAACGGCCAATAAAATAAACATGGTGTCGTTTCGACTATTAGACACTCTTGGGGCGTGCAATTTATGCAAGTGTCTGGAGACTATTGCATTACGAAACACAAACACTATAACCCAAGCTGAATTTACAGCGCAGATATTGTACAATTTGCATTAGGGCAAAGTAAATTCGCGCTCGCGAGCCATTTTCTGCAAACATCAGGAAATCAGATTTGTCCGTAAATAATTTCAAGGGTGCTCTTCACAACTCCCCGAAATTATCCGACAAATAAATATAGAAATTGGGTATGTGCTTGCTACTACTACTCCTGCATATGTGTGTGTTTCTGTTCGAGTCAGTTTCGCATGCAAACACAAGAAGGACCCTTCAAGCTCGCCGAATCCCGGACTATTAATAAATCCCTCACGAGCAGTCGGGGAGAACGACCATCAGTCATGGTCTCCAACTTGGCAAACATACCAGAGGGGTAGCAATGCACATTCAATGCCTGTACTCTGCTTGACGACCGTTAACACTGCGCTACTGCTATGAATCGTTACACATTTATTCCACCTGTCACTTACGAACTATGTACCATCCTGTGCAATGTGAAATAAAGATGGACTTTTCTATATTACATCCACATACCGCACATGAGCAAAGAGGAAATTTATTAATTTCGACAAGTACAATACAATCAATAAAAGATTATTTTTATATTAAATATTTTATTTATCAAACAAAAACCTAAATTTGTACTGTCAAAGGAAATAATTACACGATACGCTCAAAGAAATGACCAATAAAGAGATTTTAAAATTGAAACGATGGTATTATGACCTCATTTTCAGCTTGCAGTAAAAAAAATTAAATTTGTTTTAATTTTAGATTTAAATTACATAAAGCAAATTGTGATTTTATGCAAAGATCAATTTGATTCTCAACTTGAGTATTGTAATTTATTGCATGGTACGATTTATAGGAATCTGTTGGTGTTGCATGTAAATTGTGTGCATTAATGCATTTAATTTGTTTTTATATTAAAAGTAAATAAATGTGATGTAATACCATTGAAATGAAGCAATTTCGGTTTAACAAAATTGGTAAATGAATGCAAATTGATGGTCGATTGCGATTTTTGTGTGCAATATCGGAGGGTTTGCGATGCAATTTAGTTAAATGAATGACAAAGTGGTTTGTGTGTTTGAGCAGAGACAGTCGATCAGTATTCAGGCGGCGGTCGCGTCAGTCAGCCGAGCGATCAAATCCTAAAATTTACCGTCATAAACTCGGTTTACGGTATACTGCGCGGTGGCAGAGCCTCGTATTACCCATAAACTGCGCTTAATATAGCATTTAGGAATCGAAACCGTGTGCAAATGCGGATTTATGCCGGCTCTAATCATCCATCATTGCAGGATTAAGCGATATCTGGCCAGATTACTGGTATACGTGAGCAACGTCAGCCATTATTAATTATACACGTCCCCGAACTACTACTAAATGCAAGCCGAACACCTGCGCGCAACCTGTTAATGCATGCATGCATGCATGCACTGGTTGACATAGGGTGAACGGTGGACATTATTTTTTTATCAAATGAATGATGGACGAAAAAACCTTCGCCAACGCACTATCACCGCTCGAATAAAAGAATGAAATAAAGGGACCGCGAGGATTGCAGTGACCGCCAGCTTTACACCTCCCTCATAAATCAATCCGTATCGCGACCGTACTCCCCCATCATACATCTTTTTATAAACGAAAACCCTACACCGCCCCCATCCCCCCAAAATCAATACAACAACCTAATAATAAATTTACAGATATTAACAAAATGCTATTTGATCTATTGCCAAGGCTAAAGAACCTATTATTCCTCCAACTCACGGCATCGAACGTGTAAACATATCAATTATTTACAAATCTAACACTCCCCAAAAATATACCATACATGGGGGTGCTTGCACGTTAAAGCGCGCGCGCTCTTATACACACCTGAAATCAATTTCGGTTTGGAGAAAACACGAGGCGCGGGGAAGTTTTAATGTGTAAAATACATGCGAGCAGCGTTAATTAAGGATTTTAGTGCCAGGGACTTTGGCGGGGGTGTATCTGATCACTATTTTTCGTGAAGAAAGGCGTTGACGCCCGTGGGGGTTGGGCGCACCCACCGAAATGTTTTACACGTATAACACCGGGTCGGGTCACGCATCCCCGTTAAGCTCATCCATGTGTAAGTTATGGTACTCGTAATTAAATTAGCAACGTATTTACATTAAATGGTGCGCCACTCAATCTACTACAGGAACTGCACCCCGTATACAATTTAGGGCGGGCGGTACTTTATTGAAAACATTGAATTAAATGAATGTTACCTTAACAGATTGCAAGGCAATTATTTGTGAATACGAAAAACATTTAAAAAATCAAATCATTTAAAAGTTTAAAATGCTACTAAAATTAATAGAAATAACAAACACCAAACAAAAATCTTCTGCTTAATTTTAATAGAAATAAACCGTTTAGAAGTAAATAAATAAAAATATGTCAATATTACTGGTATAAAGTATCAAAATTATAAGAATCATGAGAATAAAATTAACATAATATTAGAAAAAATAGAGTTAGCTAAAATATCAAATTTTAATAACAGAAAATACTTCAGGGATTGAAGAACTCTGCTTAAATTAATTGTACTAGTAAAAAAAAGGGAGAAATCGCTTTTTGTCTTCGTGTTCCTTGAAGTGTTTCTGATGGACCGATATCGGCCGTTCTAATTATTAAAAAGCTTCTTTTCTAAATGTACATTTTTTCGTCAGTCGTGCTCACTGTACCGAGGTGTGAAGATTTTTCCGCGATTCGACAATCACGTGATAAAATAATTAAAATGTTCGTATCGTATACCCAAGGCACTTTCTACGCACCGTTGTCCAACAGACCGGTAAAATCCTAACTTGTGTTGTAAATCTCTCTCCCGAGTTTACATGTATGTATGTAAATAATGTGCGTGCTAGTTGGAATAATTTCACGCGTCGCAGCATCTCACCTCTCATATCTTGCGGACGGGCTGTTAATTCTCTGGTATTACCACTTAATCTACAGAAGAAAAAAGAAAGAAAAACGAATGTGCTGCGACACAGTTAACTGAAGAACATTTTTATATTTTTGATGACTTGTGGTATAATGTGCTAACAGTGCACTTTAAGTTAACATGCTTCCTTCATTTATTTAAAACAGGACTACTTCTGTCATCATTTTTTGAAATATATGATTGCAATGTTCATACTTGACATCATTTTCAATTTCTCTTTACATGCTCCTCATCCAAGTTTATGTAAGAAAAGAAGAAAACTAGTAAAATGGGAATATAATATATCACATGTCATTATTTTACATATTTAAAATCCTAAATCGATAATCATTTGTGGTTATAATGTTGGAGTGTTGCAAAAATGAGAATAAATGTAGAATATGATTATTTCAATGAAGATTTGTATTGTAAACTGTAATTTTTATGTAAGACATAAATTTTCGTACATTTATGTCCGAAGTTGTAGTGTATTCCTGGTGTTCCTGCGGTGCAGGATGCTTGATCTCGACTGGTTGACCTTGCTCGCTGTGACACGGTATTTTTTAGCGTAGTGTTTCCTGGACGAGAACAAACGAGCGCATATATCAAGGCAGGATGCGCGAGATCCTATCTCGATTCTGCCATTCGTCGTTGCTATTTTCGTCCGTACATGTGGGCTGATTGCGACCATGCCTGTTGCAGCAGCAACAGCAGCAACATAGCACCAACAACAATGTCTGCAAAAAATGCGCGCACGTATTAAGAACGGGGTGTCATTGTAGTCGTTAAATTCAGTAAATTTTTAAGACGGCAGGCGCCACATTTGTTAGGCAATGTAAAGTAACTCTCGCGAATTAATGGGGGAGGCTCTTCGCATATTTCACTGTTCTCGTGGCATTTTAATAAATCTACCGGATTCCTGACTATTGGAAGTATTCAATATGACACGTTTGGTATTTTGTCTTGATAACGCTACAAGATCGCACCAATTTTTCATTAAAGCGCACTACAAATGATCCCCTTGACATTATCTACGGGATACATTTATTTACTTTGCCTTGTTAAATTGAAAAATTCTTCATTATTGAAGATGGCAGGAAAATAATTAATGAACTGTATTTTCTACAACTAACATTATATATCATTTTGAAAATGCATTTTCTTTGTATATAAAGTAAAAAAAAATATTTACTAATGCAATCAATTAGAAATATTATTGTTAATTAATCATAATATAAGCAACTTATGATGTGCCTAATCGAATATAAAATAATTTTAAGCAATAGTAAGTTCCAACAAACTGTAATGAGAGCATGAAAATAGAAAATGACAAAATTATAAGAATAGTAGATATAAAAAAATAATAAAAACAATTTACATATTACAATTAATTCGAGATATCTATCTAAAATATACAGCGATTCTTAAATATTTTTTATTTTATGATATTCAGTTATATTTATAAAGTAAATATTTCACACATTAGTAAAAAACATATCGATCATCCGAGTACTCTGTGTGTGTGACTCGACCGTAATTTCCTCTTTCCCGATTGTATAATTTCTGTAGTGAGTCAATTCCGCATGTAAATTTTATGCAAATTTATTTAAAGCGTTCCATTTTTTATTCATAATGACTGCTGGTGACTGTGGCGTGTTGCACCCTTTGCTCACGTATACTTTGTCAACTCTTAATATTGCACAGAGATTGATATAATTGTATACAGATTCGTATAAGAAATTGGCCGCTTGGAAATGAATAGGGGAAAAAAAGAATCGTACAACTCAAAGAAATGTACAGTACTGTGTGTAATATTTAATTTCTCCCCTCATTGCGCAATGAAATTATTACACGCAGTATAATAAACATGATATTTAATTGGAAGAGAGAACATAAAGTCAGACTGGATTGCAATCAAATGCAGCAAATTTTGCGGGAGGGATAATGTAAATGTTTGCAGCATGCTAACATTTAAATGGGTGTTCCTACCATGAAATATTGAATTGCAGATTACATCAAAAGGTTAAAATATGTAATTAATGTTATTGTCCAATTTGTAGTTGCACTTATCCAAAAACCACATAAACAACTAAATTAAGTTCAAATCGACGTGTAAATGTCAAATCAATTTATTAACTATTGCTTTTCTAATTTGAAATCGTAACACACTCATTATAAAACCCAAACGAGTTTTATAATTGTCTCATTATGGCACTCAATTTTTTACATTTTGGTGTTGATGTAAACACACCTTAACTAAAAGAAGATTTATAACGAGTTTTTAGAAATATTCTAACAATTTTTATAATCCATTATTATTTCATTAAATATTTTTAATTTCTTTAGAATCTTCTGTTGCATTGTTACGAACATAATAAAGCGCTCCCTCCATTTCTACAAAATTCATCAAATGAAAAGCGCGAGAGCGCGGACGACGAGCACACGAGTTCTGCAATTACCAATTAAAATCCGTTTGTACTTCTACGTCAACGATTCTTCCTGCCTCAAATACAGAGAAAAACTGGGATATTTGCTTGGCTTATTTTTTGTGTCATTTTTATTTTGTGTTTGTTTGTATTTTTTTTTTTTGTGTAAATACATCTCTTCGTCTGTTTCGCAGAGGAGCACGATTCGAAACGCATGAATACACTTTTGAGGGACGCGCCAAACACAATGGTGTTGGAGATGGATACTCGCGGCATCCTAATTAGTATTTGAAACGCTGATTACACACCACAAAGACAAGAACCTATCTAGCCTCCTGTAATTAAAAAGAATCCTCTTAGAAACCAATATTTTTACTCTTTTTACATTTTGAAAATTATTTCCTTTGAGGTTTCTCATAGAATGGAGACATTGTATGAAAATTTTCAGTTTGCTACTTTGTTAATTAATTCATTTCTTTTATTTCATAACGTGGAAATATTTTTTAAATCTGAGAATATATTTAGGACGGAAATTTATGATTTTTTTTTTAATCAATGGTGAAATGAAATAATATTTGATATGTTCTGAACTGTTATACTTCTCAAAATAAATTCAATTATCCCTGCTTTATACATAATCTTTCATGTGGAGCTCTTTTGATCCTGTCAGTCCCCTACGCAAATCTTACACAACAGAAATAAGTAGCGGACTTTATTCACCCTCACATGTTATCGTGTTAGCCCATCTCCTCTCGCCACACACATGCCCTGAATCTGCAAAAAGAAACCGTCTTCCCTCCAGATTAGGAAATCATAAAAATTCATCCCGGCCCAGTCTTCTCATTTGCTCGATTTGTCTCATACTACGACATCACAGATTGAAATTTTTTTTTGTGTTTTCCTCACGACTCCTATTGCTATCTATGATTATTTCTGTGCCGCAAAATTTCTGTATTGCATCAGTCACCACACAGCTAGTGAGATGAATCCGGCCGATGAATAGTCTGCGCTCAATGAATATAAATGGTCGGTTGCTAGTAGAAGGCGGATAATCACGCTCGCCTATATGCAAAACACATGATACCGTGGAGAGAAGGATAGGGAGGACAGGCCAGGGACTCTTGGTAATTTCTCTCTGTAATTAAGCATAAGTAGATCTCTTTAAATTAAACCGCAAAGCACGTAGCCACGTCAACAGTCAAGAGCCGCAATATTTTTTTCTCGGTTACGTTTTAATATCATCCATTATTACTCGTACATTTACGCATCCAACGTAATAAACTTGTAGGGGTAGAAAACATAATACATGGTTCATTCTAGTACTTTTCTCTTGCATTTGATAAGCTAGAGACGCAAAACTAATTTTACCAAATATTTATATAAATCTCTGTTTTTTTCAAATTTACAAAGTTCTATTATTTTTTAAAATTTTCAATTATAATTTGGAGTAAATCTTAAATAAAAAAAATTTCTTGGTATACTTTTCATTAACAGAATCATCCCTATTGTTTATTGTAACTTTGAAAAACAGCATTAAGGAAACTATGTGTGATTAAAAATTTCTGAGCAAAACAGTAGAAGTTGATAAGATCAAAGATGAGTAGCAAACTTTTTTTATTCAAGTGAAAAGGCTTTTTGCTCTTGTTTCTTTTGTAAACGTTTCCGAACAAGAGGAACCGTAGTAATTTATTATTACACGGCCAATTAATTTGGTTGCGTAAAATATTTTTACATGAAAAGAATCCCATTTAATCTTGGGTGGGCCTTCGGGGCATAATTACTTAAACTTTTGAAAACACTACATTTAAATTATATCTTTATTTGCCTCAGAGCAGTAACAATTAAGCGGAAACCGCGCAATAAATTTCCAAAGAAGAAGTGTAAAGTAGGGAAAATTCTATAATACCCCCCGAAAAGTATTTTATGGAGCTCTCGTCCCCCTCATCTCTCTTCACATGATGGGACAATTTAAATATTTGAGGGCGGTATGGAACCAGAAAAAGAGACAAATCGCTTATTTATTTAGGAGGATCTAATCGAGTTTGCTTTTATCAACTTGATTAAGAAAATTCCTAATTTATTTACGAGGCTTAAAAAGTTTCCGCGTTCCGAGCGGATAAATACTGATGCGCACTGGGCGCAACTTCCTAAGGGAAAGAAGGAATTAAGGATAAGTCGTGCTAAGAGCAGAAAGGAGGAGAGTACGGACCACGTTTACTTTCATTTCTTTTTCCTGTATGTATAGAGGACTCGTTTGCTCCTGCTGCTTTTAGTCTTCATCCACCCCAATCCAAATATAAGCGTAGATCCCTCACTTTTTTCTTTATCATTAACTTAAGCCTGGATTATATACCGGTTATATCAAATTACGCTTATTTACTTCCTATTTTTCATTTTCTAAATCAAATTGATACTTCCTCATGTGAATTAATCTTTTCTGACAGGGGTTGCCAGTCTAGATTCTATAAAAAGATTACAAAATCTTTAAAACTTACTTTAGTTTTGGTTTTTGGAACGGTTTAAAACAAAATGGAGATAAAAACAAAAAAATTAAAAAAAGTGCATCTGCATTTCTCTTACACATACTTTTAGAATGTTTAAGAAAACGAAAAAGCGTGCGAAAAAATGCTCTTTAAAACACGCCGTGTTTTAAAGGTTGCTTATTAATAACTTATTACATATTGAATAGTACAAATATCAAAGTAATGTAAAACGTCATCTTTATAGCGTGTCGATTTTCTGCCAAAGATATTGTTCCCTTGTCCAATTTGAAAATTGTCAACACGTGTGCCTGTAATTTACAAGGTGAATAAATAAAATCCCAAAGACCTTATTGAAGGATGTCACCAGAACCGAATCGATACTGTTGTCCCGGTGTTCTACCCCTGAGGTGAATTCAGCAATCCCGTTCGACCCTCTTCACATTATTTCGTACACACATTCAACTTATTCCAATTTAAAGAGCGACGAGGGTGGTCCGTTCGCCCCATGCGCAAAAATTCCACGTGGAAGTACGCAGCAAAGGAAAGGAGGTTGAAGGAAGGGGACGAAATGTCACACAAAATATTTCCTAATTTAAACATCATAATCTATCTTCGTCTTTTTGATTTTCGTACGTGCTCTCCAATAATAGACAGAAACAGTATCAAATGTGCACCCTCCGTATATCCATCTTGTTCGTGTATTTTTCCTTCTGTTTTATCTTTGAAGTATAGGCCCTGAATTGAGATATATTATCATTTTATATTAAAATTGAATATTATATCACAACACAAATTGGATATAACTAGGGGCGAAATGTCAGAAATAAAATCACCAATCATCTAACAATCGGAAAATATATTGTATTGGATTACAGATATTTGGTAGCATAATAAAATTTTTCAAAATATTTTTATTCTTTAAATTACATTAAAATTTCACAATTGTTTAACATTAGGTGTTTTGATTAATTCTTATAGTTAAGAATTTTAAAAATCCAAAGAAGAAGTAAATCCTTTAAGTAATAGCTCATAATTTTCTCTTTGTTTTTCTATATATAAACTGTTTTGGGCGATAGATAATTGTCTGATCTTTTATCAATGATTAAATGAATATTGTAACGAAGAAAATGTAAATGAAGTGATAAAAAGTATCATGCATAATAGTGCTATGAAGATATTGGTATGTCATAAAAGAAAGAGACGATATCGCATCTGTAAAACATAAAGTCATTTCACTTTGCTGTCCATCCAATTATTTACTAGCCTATGGTGAATTTAATCATTTTACATAATAATTCCATCGGAACAAGCTAAACTAGTCGGGGAATGAACGAACCGTGGCCGCTCGTCTTCTTCCAATTTCTTTCTAGCTTCGAGCGCGTGCAATAACATTTCTCATAAACAAGATGATACGGCAGTGAGCCCCGAATCAATACATCAGATGCTGTAGTGCTTGGTGTAAATGCACACACATACATATACCGATCGGCGAATGCAGGAAACGGAGGGCAAGGGGAGGATTGGGCATTACCAGTTCACCAGGTTATAGCCATAGTCCGTATGTTTACATCACGTAGCGGTCGCGGACCGCAGGGGATGTGCGAGTTCACGTGGGTCACGGCCATATAGGCCGGTCACGAATTAGGCCTGATTTAGTTCGATAGCGCACGTCTTCAGGTCTCGCAGCACGTACACTCGCACAGATTCTCAAGCCTTAGAACTCTCTAGCTAGGGTACCCCGATAACAATCAAACACTCAACAAGAAAAAAAGAAAAATGCCGGGCGCATACCACCTGGCCCTCGAAAGCACAAAACGCGAAGGACCATCGACCTGGTCATTAAAAATTATTTTTTACTTGTCTCAATTTACGATTCATTTCGCAATAAATCGATCTGAAACGTTTACGGTAGAAGAAGGAGGGAAAATGTTTTCAATTTTACGTGTTTGTTGTGCGAAATGGGAGATTTATTATTTTCAGAGCTCGTTCAATCTGAGAGCACCCGCGAATCTAATCTTAGGAAGGACAATTAAAGGAATGACAATGCAGATATCTGTTTTCATAACTTTCCTAAAATTTCACCATGTTCATCGGCCGGATTTATTATAAAATTACCTTTCAAACTATTCGCTGTGTTTCTCCCCAACCACCATCCAAAACTACCTGTTGTAATCAAACTGCGCACCACCCTTCTACGTTCTACTTTTCCCTCTTGTTAGAATTATAAATAGGACGGTGGGTTTTGTGAGAGATACAACTTAGCCGGCACTTTCAAAGTAAATTTCCTCCAAATCATTACACATCTTGAGTTGTTTGGTTTTTCTCTCTTCTTGCACGTCGCAGTGATGAGTAATGATTTCAATCGCGTTTCAATTACCTCGCGCTAGAAATTTTTTTAAATGTTTCCAATCGTTGCATCACGAACGTGGAAATCATTTATTATTGAATTATAGAAAGTTAAAAAAAAGCATATTGCAGTTATTTTATTTTAAAAATGAAATTTAAAAAAAATAATAATCAAGTACAAATTACGAATGTTTCAAAATAATATTTTTGTATTCATTTTGACTTTCACAATTTTTAAATTTATATTTATGTATAAGAATAATTATTTAATTTGAAAAATGTAATATTTATTGTTATTTTACAGATTCCTAATAGTATTGTGTCTAATGTTTAGATAGTAGTATATGTGCTGCATAATTTAGTAATTAAAAGCACCATGAATCTTATTACAGAGATAATTTATAAACGCCAGTGAAGCGTAAGCACAACCATTCCTGTTTGTTGTTGTTTTGATCTGGAAACGCATTTTTTTCAGTGTTCCGTGGGTAATTTCCAGTAGGTTGATTTATTGACGAACCACGAAGTTCAATATATATTTTAAAAGCAATTATAATTGCAACGAATGATGTATAGAAACGGTATGACAACAATGACCCCATGGGTTGATTAACGGCGCGCAATTCGCCGCTCCGCGCTGTGTACCGATTCATTTAGCTTTATTTGTATGGGGTATACGCGATAGGAAACTATTTTTCTTTCTGCAATTGCAGTAATTTCCAGTCGCACATTGTTGTTGTATATCCTCATGTTAAATTATTGCGGCAACATACAATCTAATTTTGTACGTGCTCCTGCTGCCCGAACTAAGAACGTGGAACACACCTACAAACCAAAATCTATCACCTGCACAAATCAACTTGCACACACGCAGTTACTTATGGGCTATCTTCGGATAAAACCAAGAAAGTAATTTTTAAGGAGACATACTGGTAAAGGCAATATTCCTACAAAACAGCATCGGATATATAAAGCAACAGAAATAAAAAAAACTCTTTTGCAATTTAAATAACCGAATCTACTTTCAACTTGCAGATTGATATGAAATTTAAATTCATAAATTCTCTTTCCTATTTCTAATATCCAATAAATGTTATTTCTTCCCAATCACCTTTATATTGATAAGAAACTAAATAAGAACATTATTTAAACCTAAATAGTCTTCTTTTCGACATCTTAAAGAATTATTTAAATAAAATAAAATCTTTTTTAGTGAATATATATCGTCGTACTACCTCAGAAAATATTTTTGACGTAAATAAACGTTAAATTAATATTGTACAACTATATTAAAAGTATTTTGCACCATGCAAAAAAGTTTGCTTAATATCGATTGTCATTTAAGAATTACTTATTACTACTTAGTACTTTGCATATAAAAATATTTCTATTATAGAAATTAAAAGTGTAGATCGAACAAGGTCATTCGAAAAGAATAAATAGCATCAAAAAAATGTTAATGGAGTCTCCCTGTATTATGTAAGTGCGACGCTCAAATTAATGGTGGTGTTCTTCAAAATTACGCGCGTCATTTAGCAGACCAAGCATGGAAATTAAAAATGTATTACGTTTGGTTTTAATTCCGCGTCTTCGTGAAATGGTGCACCTAAATAACAATCAGTTTGAACAACACCTCCACATGCGTAAACGTAATTTAAAAAACAGGATGAATAAGTAAACAACTACACGAATGTATTGCACGATTTTTACAAATTTTTACTAACGATCTGTGTATTGTACAATTTAAATAAGAATAAAATTGAATCGATTAGTCAATAAATTTGAAATAATGTCGTGTGCTAAATTTGCTGACATCCCTGCAAATCGCAGCAGATCCCTACGAGGCAAATAAGTTAATACTGCGCCACAAGTCTTATCTGATTTCCAACCCTTCGTGTCCATTTAATCTGTTTTAAATGCACGAATGGCT
>JAODAH020016805.1:0-10556 GCA_027574865.2 Coproporus ventriculus | reverse complement strand
ATACTTAGTTTTTTCAAATACGATCCATCACTTTGACTTTGCCAATATATATATGCTTATTATTATATAGTTCAAACAAGCAAATTTTATAACAATAAATTGTATTTGTACCTCTTTTGTTGTGAGAGGTGTACAAAGAATTAGTTACAAAAATTATAATAAAATAAGTGTGGGTTACAATTTTGATTTATGATCTTATTAACTATTTTAATTTCTTTTTGCATATATTATACAAAAATGTGATTAATCTAATTTATAATCTTACAGCAGATGCCGAATGAGGCGATATGACATCTCCCACAAAGCAGGCGCTAACTCAGCGTCTGCAAATACACATTAATTTAAAATTAATCTCTCCTGGTATGAGCCCTTACTATATCTCATTACAACCAATGTAATGAAATACTCAGTGGTGGAGAATCAGTGACTGCCACATAAGTTATTGAAATTAGATTATAAAATCACAAATAATCATAAATATGTTTTATAAGTTATTTAAAAGAGAATCATTTAGACAACTATCCTTTAAAGAACTACAGAGAATACAATTTAAAAAATGATCAAAACTATTACAGACTTTTAATGAACTTCTTGAGATTCTAACCTTTCCAAATTTATTATTTTGTATATATATATAGGAAAATTAGTGACTCTTTGGTTCGTGATATCTCGATCAATTTTGATCAGATCTGAAAAACTTTTGACCATTCGAATTATGATTTTAAGACAAAGAAATCTGGACCTTTTGGAAATAATTTCCCTAATCAGAATAGTTTTGAAATGATTTTGAAGAAAAAATCCCTTGATATCTCTGTCAATTTCTATAAGATTTGAAAAAATCTAGATCTTGTACAATTAATTCATAACCAGAAATTTTTTTATATGATTTTGAAGAACAAAATAGGAAAATCCATGTTCAAATTTTTTAAATATTTTTGTTTATCATGAAAATAAGCCATTTAACCAACCCTCTCATAAATATCGAAGATTTGGAAATAATGGACACTCTAATGTCTATAATATTGCAATGCATTTTTCGTATGAGGGTTTTGTCTAAGTCCTACGAGTTGAATTTTCATCCAAGTTTCCATATGTACTTTGTGATATTTGAACTTTATATCTCATTTAACCCTGAGAAAAATCAATTAAAATTGAAGAAGCTAATAAACTGTTCAATATTTTAAAGCCCCCATGCAAAATATCTAAACTTTATGTAAATAATTCAACAATTTTATATTTAAGAAAACTTCGGTTCTTTAAAACATGCGTTTCTTTTTCAGGTGCATATATATGCCATCAGTATATCGCCTATTAATATATGGTTGCTCTGGATAGATTTAATCCAAAATGAAGATTATTCATATTAAACCTTCTCAGTTAATAAAATTTTGAAAGCAGCAATTAATTAGTTTTCTTATAAATAGGGTATTAATTAAATTTCAATAATGGTGTTATCAATTCAGAACTGAACTAAAAAATTTTTTCTTTCAAGGATTCCATGATGTGTCAATTTTAAGGATACGATGCCCCAAAAGGGATGTATGGAAAGACGATACGGCATACAAGTCAGCTGACTGACAAGCACAGGTCTCCTGTTGTTCTCTGTTTGTAGCATATAGGTGAGTCCCATTCGTCACTTCAAAAACTCCAGATCAATCAAAAACTAATTTTCTTATTTATTCTTTAAGTACTTTCCGTGGATTTACTTTATATTTTTTATATTTATTGTAATTTATTTTTTGGAGAAAATAAAATATTTTCTGTTATTGTTTTCGTTCATTTTATTCGATTTGACCGATTTCAAAATTGTAGAAATTCCCTCGAAATTGTATAAAGAAAGAAAAGTAATAAAGTAACAAATTAAGTTTCAAAGAAGTAATTGGCTGTTTATTATGATTATAATTTTCCTCCTTTTTACCAGTTTGAATTAGGCATATTTAATTTAATGTGACCTTACGTTTATAGAGGCTAGACATCGAAATGCAACAAGTGGATACAGCAACTCAAAATAACACTGTAAGTAGTTACGATGTCATTACCGAATTTTTTTTTAAACAAAAATATGGGGTTGTTTAGAATGGTGGAAAAATGGGTGATGCTATTAAAGAGAAGGAACCTCCACCAAGGGTGGATGAGCCAGTGGAACCTGTTAATGGCATCGTTCAGCCGAAAGTTACACCCCCAGTTAACCGACCTGGTCGTGTTACAAATCAACTGCAGTTTCTGCAGAAGACCGTACTCAAAGCTGTATGGAAGCACCAGTTTGCATGGCCCTTTCATCAACCTGTGGATGCTAAGAAATTGAATCTACCGGTAAGTTATAATGAATCTTGCAAGCAATTCTTAAAGAACTAAAAATGTTTTTCACAAATATTAACTTTAGAGCGGTTAAATGAATTTTAAACAAAAGATTTTTTTTTAAAGAAAACTCAATCCAAAAGTTGATGTCTGATTCATAAGCAAAACAACTATGTTTATTTTGCTGTGCACAATAATTCCACATTTGTGATCAAAACACATCTTCCAATATTTGACTTTCTATTTACTCAATTAGAAATGAATGTCAATTTTTCTAACCATAAAAAGAATTGTTGTTGAAAAACATAAATAATTGATATAAGTAAAAATATGAGAAAAGTGAAAATACTGTAGGCCAGGTGTGTTAAGATTTTTTTATGTTATTAGTGTTTAATATCGTTTTTGAAAATAAAAAGTAAACATATCTCATGTTAGCTTATTGAATCTCAACTATAAAATTGGACATTAATATGATTCTAATGCTCTAAATTGATATTTTTTTCCTATATTTGTATATTTTACTCATAACTTGAAAACCTTACATTGTATTATATTACCAAGAAACTGTTTAATGTACATGAAGCATAATTGTGCAATAAGGAGAAGTGTGTGGGGTTGTTTATATTTGTGAGGCCCTGCGTACAATATATGGTTTTTCAATAAGAGTCTCAGAGGTTTTTGTTTTATTTGTAGTTTAATTTTAATATTTAAAATCGTGTAGGATTACCACAAAATTATAAAACAACCTATGGACCTGGGGACAATTAAGAAAAGACTGGACAATAACTACTACTGGTCGGGGAAAGAATGTATTCAGGACTTCAATACAATGTTCACAAACTGTTATGTATATAATAAGCCTGGTGAAGATGTGGTAGTGATGGCACAAACTTTAGAAAAAGTATTTTTAACAAAAGTGGCCGACATGCCTAAAGATGAGTACACAGTGGAAACGCCAGTGAAAGGTGGTAAGGGGAAGAAGGGGGGTAAAGTTGCTGTTGGTGCAACAACACCTGGTACTGGAAGAGGACGACCTCCAGCGACTGTATCCTCAACGGTGTCAACCCCAGTAATTAATTCGGGTCTACCTTTGGGAACGCAAGCACCTGCAACAGTTCCAGGAAGTACAGCTACCACAACGATTGCTCCTGTGGTAACGGCTGCTCCTCCACTTCCACAACCTGCTGCTACGCATAGCTCTCTCCCTCAACAGTTAACTCAGCCAACTGCGTACCATTTGGCACAACCACTGGCAAATCCAAACCCTTTAGAACCCCCAAATATAACACCTACAGTCTTACCTAGTACCGCATTAACACCCGCCAAAATGAAAAAAGGAGTGAAAAGAAAGGCTGATACAACAACACCGGGTGCCTCTGTATTTGATTATAATGCATCACTAGAATCAAAATCTGCCAAGATATCGACGAGGCGAGAATCAGGGCGACAAATTAAAAAACCAATCAGGCCAGAATTAGATGGTCTAGTTCCGTATAACCAACCCAACATTTCACCAATGATGAATACCATCCCCAATCCAATGCAAAATCCCTTACATAAAACAAAAGAGAAACTCTCGGAAGCACTGAAGTCTTGCAACGAGATTTTAAAAGAATTATTTTCTAAAAAACATTCGGTAAGTTGTATAAACATTTTCATTTGATTAAGGCTTACCAAAAAAGCTTTTCCAGAGTTATGCTTGGCCATTTTATAAACCCGTGGATGCTGAATTATTAGGCCTTCATGATTACCATGATATTATCAAAAAACCAATGGATTTAGGTACGGTGAAACAAAAGATGGACACACGAGAATATCGTACGGCGCAGGAATTTGCCGCTGATGTTAGACTGATATTTACAAACTGTTATAAGTACAACCCTTCAGATCATGATGTAGTTGCAATGGCTCGTAAACTACAAGATGTATTTGAAATGAAATACGCCAAAATACCAGACGAGCCATTGAACAGGGTAGGACCAGTCACTAAAACTGACAGCAGTTCTTCAGGTTCCAGTTCCGATTCTTCCAGTGATACAGAAGATTCAGAAGAAGAAAAACGGAATAAGCAATTAAAAATGTTAGAAAAGGAAGTAAGTTTATAACTAGATTATTTTTAGCACTCTAGTTTTTAAATGTTTTCATTTTTAGTTGATAGCAATGCAAGAGAAAATGCGCAAACTGGTGGAAGAAAGTGGTAAAAAGAAAAAGGAGAAGAAGAAACAGAAAGACAAGAGTAAAAAGATGGTACCTAACAGCAATAGTTTGGGTAAGCCGGGAGCTCATGGGGCTCTAACCAAGTCCAATTCGCTTCTCACCGACAGCGTTGACGACAGCATAGCCAGTGTGGTGTCTGGGGCTGATCTCAAGATGCCGGGAGACGTGCATCATTCCGCAGCCAGCAAGTCCCTCAACATGCACCACCCCATGGCAGCTGGCGCCAACGCTGCTACAAAACCACCTAAGAGTAAAGGTGAGATTAAACTCACTCAATCACATTGTTACTTGTGTCTTTACTTTATTCTGCAAACAAACTTTGCTTTTTCGCTTCAACTTTTTAGTTTGTTTTGGCTTTTTCTCTTTATTCAAAGTATAGTGAAATTATTATCCTAGCCTACTTAATTAAAAGTGTTTAATTATATTAAAATACAGTTTTTAGCTTTTTCAATTCAATGTAATTCCGTTTTTAATTAGACAATTGTATAAAAAATATTTTGATGTTGATTTGGTTAACTAGAATTTTATCCATCTCAAAAGGAGGTAACTGTAAATAGGTATAATTTGACATAATAATTTTACTATATTATATACAAATATATACACCCACCTGTATCCTTCATTAATGCAATTTGGGGTTTGAAATTATATATGATTGAAGAATTTTCTTAATAAAAAGTATGCACTTCCTTTAGGAATTCGAGGACCAAAACCAGCTCCGGGACCAAATGCGAGTTCTAAACGGCCCAATAAAAACAGTAAAACCGGTGCTGGCAGAAAAAAATCTACCTCACAGGCTCCACCAATGGCATTTGACTCTGAAGATGAGGATAATGCACGACCTATGTCTTATGATGAAAAGAGACAGTTATCTTTGGATATTAACAAATTACCAGGTAAATTTTATTTCAGAATTAAAATGAAAAAGTATAATTATACAGTGCAATTCGGTTATAACGAACCCATTTAAAACGATCGTTCGGTTATAACGAACGTAACTCTAAGGTCCCGTTCTAATTCCCATTGCTGCAATGTAAAAATTTACCGCTTTTAACGAACCCCGCTTATAATGAACCAAATTTTCGGGTCTCTTGAGGTTCATTATAGCCGAGTTGCACTGTATTATAATGCACAACAATAGAATAAAAATTTAGGATGCAGAGTTCAAAACCATTGATTGTAAATCGTTTTAATTTTTTTTGTCTTAAAAACAATTGGAGAAGTAAAAACAGAGAAATCCCTTGCTTTTGATCTAAAAATATAAAAATATAAGAATAAAAAATATTATATACAAATTGGTCAAATGTTGTATTTGTTCCAATGTATGTTTTGTTTTTGATTAGATAAATATCAAACTTGAACTATATAGATACCTTGCTTTTTTAAGGTGACAAACTCGGCCGAGTGGTTCACATAATTCAGTCAAGAGAACCCTCGCTGCGGGATTCAAATCCAGATGAAATCGAAATCGATTTTGAAACCCTCAAACCATCCACGCTGCGAGAATTGGAGAGTTACGTTGCATCATGTCTTCGTAAAAAGCCACGTAAGCCTTACTGTAAGTTCCGTTACTTAACGTCTACGGAGGCTAGCACACCAGACCACCGAGAGTAGCACACTTACATTCACTTATTTTTATTTTCTCCAAGTGTGCTACATGGCGTATGTAATTGGAACTATACACACATTTCTAAGCATGGTAGACGTTGCTGGTGCATACTGATGGGTTTTTGGTTATTTTATTTAATTTTGGTGGCAATTAACTTTTCAACAGCTAATTGCTAAGATTTATTTTAGCAGTTTGTGAACGTTTGTTTTGATTTAATTTTTTTTTTATATAATATCAAACAATTTTTCAATCTAAACTGCTAGAATATTAAAATTTATTTTTTTGAAATTTTTTTTAAGCATGCTCTACCATTTTAATGGGTGTATTTCTAATTTTAATATATTTTATTCTCTGGTTATCTGGTGGAAGGTTTATTAGTTTTAATTATTTTGCTTCCTAACACATTAACTGCCATTAAGCAACCGATTTTTCGTTCTCTTAGTTTTGCCCACATCATTATGTGGCAATTGTACTTTTATATTACTTCACACTGCAGGATACTAGTATTATGTGGTTACCGTGTAATAATTAAAACGTTTAAAAACTTACAAACTCCAAAAAATCTTCAACTGAAAAGAAACTTTTCGAAAAAGTTTAAGTTTCTTTTCTATCGAAATTAATATTTTATGGTGGCAGTTAATGTGTTACAAAAGTATCATATAGTTAATTTTGTGCTGCATTTGATGAGTAATTGATGCGTATAGCTAGAAAAGATGAGAATTATAGAGATGCATGTTAAATTTAAACAAAAAAGGTTTATGAAAATTAAAATGTTCTGGGCTGTTTGCCCATAACTGTGGTGAACACCATCAGCGGCAATGAGATAATAGTTGTAATGCACGTTTTACAATATATTTCACAATGGTTGCTAAACAAATGTGCTTCAAAATTTTACATTGTGTTTAAGTGCACACACAATATTGCGTACTTATGTATACACTGTTACTGCTTACAATGAATACTTTTAATGTGAATCGACTTAATGCTGCCTAACTACACAAACCATCATGTTAAATGCAGCGTTATCTATAAAGAACTCCCGAGTTTTAAACGCTTATTGCAAGAAAACCACAACAGTTACAAAAATTAACAATTTATGCATATTGAAGAGCATCAAAAGTAGTGTTTTGTTCTATCACTATATTTTTATTTTTAATCATTACTAATTTCAACCAGCCTCTTGTTGTATTCATTGGCCAATACTAAAATTCCTGAGGTAGTGGGATGATTGTAGACTTCTCAAAAAGTATATCACTGCAGAAGTTAGCAGTAGTGTCACAGGGTCTTTTCACATTTTAGAACACAAGTCTAATATTTGAAGAGTAAGAATCTAGAAAAAAATTAATTTTTCTAAAGAAATTCATGAAAAATGCATTAAAACAACAACTACTTATACCTATAACACAATACCAACTTTATGTGAAAAGAACAAAGGTTTAAAAAAATGCATAAACAATCTAGTACATCTACCAATACCAACAATTATGACTACTTTGTTTCGTTAATCACCTCATCGAGGAATAAAAACCACCCTAAACATAAAAATCCATGAGAGTATTAAAAAGAAATTGAAAAAAACGAAAAACAACCTAAGAAAAAATTTAAAAAATAGGGAATAGGTTAAATCGCTTTGCAGCTTACACAAGTAAATTTCATTTTTTTTTACTTTCTAATAGTTTCACGTAATTGTTTAAGGTTGAATGGTGTGCCTTACGCCTTATAAGGTTGTTGTACTTATTGTTATGAACTTTAAATGAATACTTTTCAGTCCAGTGTTATTTCGTTGGTTTATTCCATTTAAGGATTATGGTATAAATTAAAAAACAAAAATTGTTTAATTTTTTTTATTGGAATTAACCTCCAAATTTGAAATTTTCTCAATAATATCAACAATTTATAATCAATTAAAACCTTACCTGGCATTCATTTAAATATCCTAATCACAATCACACCTTCACATTTGGACTTTTCACTGTAATAATTAATTTAAACTGAACACATTTTAAATAGGTCTCGTTTCATGTTTAAGGGAATTTCCGCATGTCATTTATTGACATAATATTATTTACATTTATTTCAGTACTACCGATCTCGAAACAATAAATAGCACAATTTTTTCAAACCCATATGACTAGTTATGAACTCATTTTGGATATCACAATAAAATTATTTCGACAACAAAGTACAAAAAGATTATTTTGTCGTTAACAACAAACAAATGTACAAGTCATTTTGTACTTTTTAAGACTATTGTCCAATGACTCAAATAAAGTTCAAACCTGTAAAAATTGAAAATAAAACATAATGATAAAGTACTACCAACTGATTGAAAAATATTCCAAAATATAAACTACTATTTAATTTGTTAATAATTTTACAAATTTAAGTAGCTATAAATACATTTCTAGATAGATTTAATTTAAGATCATTGTCGGCACTCTGAAATTTGTATTATATGAATTATTGCAGATAAGAAAATGCCTGGTAAATCAAAAGATGAACAAATGGCGGAGAAGAAACAAGAACTTGAGAAAAGACTAATTGATGTAAATGATAAAATTGGCAATACAAATAAAAAGGCACCTAAAAAGGGTGAGGATTTTTGTAAAATTTTGCATTTTGATGAGTTACATAAATTTTTCTTTTACAGATGACCCAAGTAAAGTGGATCCAACAGGTGCTGGTGGTGGCCCTTCAGGTCGCTTATCATCAAGTTCGAGCAGTTCAGATTCCGATAGCAGTAGTTCGAGCCTTTCAAGTAGTTCAAGTGATTCCAGCGACAGTGAAGCAGGTTAGCTCTCTCTCATCACACATCTACAGTGATAGCATTAAAATAAAAATAAAAAAAATCTAAATATATATTTAAATATTGACATTTGCAAAAAAGGGTATAGAGCGGGAAACTTTGAGTTCGCTATACTGATTCGTACGTTAACGTGTATCATATTTTTTAAAAAATGAATAATTTTTTTTTGTTATCTATTAGTAATGGCGTGGTTGTGGCTTTCGTTATTCTAGTTTATATATATTTAAATAATTGAAAATTTTTAAAGTGCCATCCTCGTCAAGAAGCATTAAATTGTTTTTTTAAACTCGTGACCCATAAAGTCCATTTCCGCCTTGCAAATTAAATGAATCATATTTATTTATTGCAATTTATAATATTTACATAAAGAATGTGGAATCTGTAATGCTTAAAAAAATCTCATTTGTAAAATTTTTCTATTTGTGTTCACGTATATATAAGATATATATTTGTATAGATAATGTATTTAAAAACGAGGGGATCGCAAGTGTAGAAAAAATGATTGGTTACAATCCCCATTACTTTTTTAATCTCTGATTTTAATACCAACACTTTTTATAGAAAGCCTTAAATTATATTAATAGGTTTAAAATGTAATTTTAAATCTTTAGTGAAAAGACTAAAGCTCTAGTTTTTTTTAATTTATTTATTCCTTTTCAAATATCATGAGTTTTTAAATTTTTTTATACGTCGGTTTTAGTTCCGAACAAATACTTTATTTACAAGGAAAACTTAGATAATTTATTCTTTTTGCATAAGCTGTGTATTAAGAAATGGACTCGAATGAATTTTAAATTGTACATAGTTATGATTATTTAATAACACTCATTTATTTGATAAAAGAAAGGAATTTTATGGTATATAAAGAAGATATACATACGCTAAAAATTGCACGCACCATTTAGTGTATTTAATGTTTTAGAAAGGTAGGCCTTTTTCCTCAAACAAATTCGGGTCACAATTAGATAATTTTTTTAAAACCTAGATGAATAAAGCGTTCTATATGATTAGAATTAATTGATGTAAAATGTAAATAACGAGGAAAATGTCCCATTATTTCTGAACATTATTTTAAATCTCCCCTACAGACTTTTTATTGAGAATGTACAAAACTTTTTATTTTATTATATTATAATTTAAAACACAAAACTGGTGCTTTATATCCTCTTTTTGTATATATGACCAAGGCAGAACATGAAATAGCTATAAACTGCTTGCACAATTTTTATAAATAACTTAAAGAAATGCTTTGGTAGCCCTTACATGCAAGTTTTTAATATCAGAAATGCAATAAATAGGTAAAGGTATTTTGAACAAAGATACAAAAGTCTGCACTGATTTTATCCTATTTACACCATCAACATTTCAATATATCAAGGCCGAATCTATTAAATCTTAGGATGCTCTGTAATTTTAACGTTTTTATATTTACTTGATGATAGATATAGTCCTTTAAATTCATCTTCCTATTAGTTATAACCAGAGTTGCGATTTCAAGCCATTTTGAATTTTTTGCATACCATGTTGGTCCTTATTTCTTTATTGTCGCTGTGAGCTGTGTTTGGAATTGCTGGTCACTTTAAATTATGATATACTCCTTGTATATTCTGTTAACAAAAATCTTCT